>PVKS010004248.1:0-95188 GCA_004027875.1 Aplodontia rufa | reverse complement strand
TCCTTCGCTTTCGGAGACCTGTTGAGAAAGTCTTTGCCTACTCCTAAATGTTGAAGTGTTGGACCAATTTTTTCTTCTATCAGTTGCAACGTAGCTGGTTTGATACCAAGCTCTTTGATCCATTTTGATTTGATTCTTGTGCAAGGAGAAAGATATGGGTCTAATTTCAACTTTCTGCAGATGGAGGACCAGTTTGTCCTCTGCTGGGAATCTTAATTCTGGTTTTCTTCTTCATTACGTCTGATGTTTACTTTGTCACAGTGATGGAAAGCTAAGTCAACCTATCCTGTTTCTCCCACTGATGCAGCTAGGAAACTTAAATAGAATATATGGAAGCTATTGGAGAATTCTGAAAAGTAATCAAATTATAAATTTTTTTTTTTTTTTTTTTTTTTTTTTTTTTGCTCATGGTTTCAGTCCATGGTTGCTTGGGCCTGTTGTTTTGGGCCTGTGGCAGCACAGTGCATTATGATGGGGGCTCATGGCAGAGGAAGCCTGTTCACATCTTGGTGGTCAGGAAGTAATGAAAGAGAAGAAAGGGCTGGAGTACCAATCCCTCCTTCAAGGGCATCCATAATAATATAAATTCCTTCCACTTGGCCCTACAGTCTGAAGGTTCTAGTACCTTCCAGTTGCACCCAGATCAACACATGGGCCTTTTGGAAATATTAAAGATCCAAAGTATAGCAAGTGTGTTTACTCCATTGTACTTGGAACCAGAGCCCTGAATGCATTATAAAGGGTATACAAAATTCATGGAAAATATACTGTTATACATTGACCTCAATTTAATCTAATTGTATTTTACATGAATTAGATTTGAAATAATGCACATTTTGTTTGTGTTTTCACAATTTTGAAGACATTTTCAGGAAAATGATTTGTATAATCCAGTTGAAAAATCCATCATGAATTTTTTTCTTTAACAGAGAGGGACAGTGAAAGAGAAAGAGAGAATCAATTTTATTTAGCTTTTCATGTGGCTTTCAGTGCTCCAAGACTTTGTTGTGTGCTGGGATTTGAACTTATGTCCTTGTGTATGCCAGTCAAGTGCCATAACCGCTGAGCCACCGCTCTACCCCATCATGAGAAATTTAAGCTTCTTGTTTTCTCTAACAATATTTGCTTGCAATGAACAGACTAAGATATTGACCTTGAGCTCAGAATTGTAGGTATTTAATAATTGTTGTGACAGTTTCTGATGGTGTTTCCACTACAGAAAATGCTTTTGAATTCAGAAGTGTGATTCTGAATTTCAGCAATAAACTAGATAAATAATTCCTAAAAACATTATTTTTGAAAGAATGTAAATGTCTTCCCATTGTGACTCTAATCTGCCTCCCAGTTTCAAAATCTGACATGGTCTCACAAGTATCCTTCAGCTAGTTGAACTTTTCTCTCCCTTTTCCCCAAAGATGTTTTGCCCTCAGAACTTCCATGCCTTGAGTTACCAAGTCCTTGTAATGTTTCAGACTCTTACGTTTTCTCCTCCAGGGCTTTCTGTTCAAATTTCAACTTCTCCGGGAAGTCTGCTTCTACATCTCCAGGCAGAATTAAGTGCCCCTCCCCTCCAGAGACCTCAACCTACTTTTATTTTAGCCCCATTTTAACAGGACCATATTTGTTTCCTTATTTGTCTTTCTTTCCCTCCTGGTTATGATCTCCTTGAAGGCAGGGGCTGTGTCTTGCTCATCTTTCTATTTCTAGCACCTATTATAATATTGGAGAAGAAGAAAGAGAAAATCGGAGGTAAAAATGCACATTCCAGGATGCTTTGGAGCTGATAGAAAGGTCAAGTTCATTCAATTATTAATACAAGCAGTGGATAGCTTTCCCCATGATATCTTTTCTCTGAAACGTTAAACAAAAGAGATCAGGAAACCCTGTAGGATTCAGGAACCCTGGTCATTGACAATTACATTTTTTAACATGCAAGATACTTGCTTCTGAATTTTCCCTCTGCAGGTGGGAAAATTCAAACAGCAGAGAATGAACATCTTGACAAAACAGAGAGATCAAAAGCCCACACCCTTCATATTATAATCACTGTCATGTTTCCTGCTCCTACCTGGATCGGTTGCATGAATAAATCCTAAGAAAAAGTCCCACTTGGATCAGAATATCTCCATCATTTAATGATCCTTTGAATTCTAAAATCTTTCAAGAATAAAAGATGGGAATAATAAATAATGAAAGTGTGGCTTATGTCAGTCCAAGAGATGTGTCACATTGGGATAGTGCTCTTTTTAAAAGTTTCTATTATAATTGAACACTGAATCTTGGAGATAAATTTGATCCTTATGAAAAATAGCAGCTTTTGACACCTGCGGGCATTGAGTGTGTCTATACACATTTTCTTTTTAGATCAAGCATTTCAAAAATTGTTCCTAAAATCTGTCTCTGTCACTGTGACCATACTGTGTCAAAGCTCCCCAAACAGAAATGTCCTAGTTGTCCTGTTAAAAATAATTCTGTCATCTCCTCCCAAGGTTTTGGGTTGAGACCAAATACTCCGCCCAGTAGTTGGGCTAACCACATACTTTCCACATGCCTACTTTGACTTGACAAAGGTGACTTCTATGCTCCTCTCCAGTGCTCCCCTGTGACTCTTAAAAATGTTTTAAAATTTTCATTTTGAAAAATTGCTGACAGCTTGGAAAAATAGAATAAAGGATTTGCATACACACTTCACCCTGAGTCCCTAAATGTGAACAACTCTACTAATCATGGGACAATGACCCAAATCAAGAAATTAACATTGGTGTTATTATCTTATCTATAGATCTCATTTAATTTTCATTACTGGTTCATTAATGAGCATTTTCTGGGCCAGAATCTAATCCAGGATCATATACTGTATTTTGCTATCATGACCTTTCAATTTCCTTTAATCTGGATTGATTGCTTAGTCTTTATCTCTTGTGACCTTGATACTTTTGAGTACTAGTATCTAATTTTTTTTGTGTGTAAAATGTCTCTTAGTTATGGTTTTTCTTAAGTGTTCTCATGATTAAATCCAAGTTAAGCAATTTCTGGCAAGAATACAATAGCACAAGTTCAGTTTTTTCTAAAAGGTACAAAACTCATTTCTTTTTTCAGATAAAGATCCTGAGGCTGTCTTAAAATAACTGAATTCAGCTAAGTCTGGCTTAATATCTTTTTTTTACAGGTCATTTACACTTTATCTCTTTTTTTACTCTTTTTTTTTCAAAGAGAGAAGTACAGAGAGAGAGAGAGAGAGAATCAATTTTTATTGAGTTTTTCACATGGCCTTCGTTGCTCCGACACTTAGCTGTGCACGTGGGTGCTGGGGCTTGAACCCGTGTACTTGTGCATGCCAGGCAAGCGCTGTAACTGCCAAGCACTGCTCCAGCCCCCCCTTTTTTTGCCTCTATTACTTTCCAGCCAAGGAAATCACTTTTGATAGAGAACTGGCATAGAACACTGGGTTAAGGTGTCTAATTCTGGCACTCAGCTAAGTCCAGGACAGGTGTTGAATGTTCCAAGGCTGTAGGATGGTGGCTTTTGAGGCCAGAACCTGAAAGGGGGACACTATGACACAGTATTGACCATGACCTTCAGCGTGAGACAGGTAACAGTTTAAGGTCTGCTGCTGATGAGTTAGTGGACTGTAGGCAAGGTACTTAACCTTTCTAAGCCTCAGTTTTTTCATTTGCAAAATGGAGCTGCTTTGTGGATTAAATGTGGACAGAGTATGTAAAGTATTTACCACAGTGTCTTAGAGAAGGTGCTTAGTATTAGCTAAAATATGTAAATGTAATCATAATAATAATACTCATATATCTCTCCAGTTAAATTCATCCACCCTGCTAAAGATGGCTCTGGAGAGTTGAACCCTAAACCATGGTTCCTGGCAATATTCCTGCATAAAATATGTGGTAAACTGTCTAGGTCCTGCAAGAATATCAACCTGTTTTTTCTAGCATGGAGTTGGCCTGCATGGCGGTGTTTCTATGCCCAGAGCTAGCTCCTTTGACAGTATTCTTGCTCGCTGGGGAAGCACAATCTTTTGTCAGGTTTCTTTAAGTCTAACAGCCAGGTGTACTGCTCCTTGCTTTTGTTAGAAGTCTTCCAGAGGCAGCTTGTCTCTTTCTGCTGGACACTGCAGGGGAGGGAGAAAAATCTTTTCCTGAACTCAGCTCAAGATCCCCAGCTAGGGCCCTGTGCAATCTCCTGCACACATTTACAAGAGAAAATTAGTAGATGTTTATTAGCATGTGTACTGCACATGTACACCTGGGAGCAACCAGCCATGAGCAACCAAAGGGCTAGTTAGAACTTGAGTGTATATATCATTTTAGGCTAAAGGAAAAGGGATCGGTTTTTGGGTGGGAGTGGTCAAGTTATAGGAAGGTGATCAGAAAGAGTTGGTAAACAACACTTTTTATGCAAGCTTAAGTGGCTGCCTTCTCCACTGATCAAGGTTGTTAAAAGTCTTCCTTTTCCTTGTACAAGAAATGGAAATTTCCTTAACAAATGTAAATTTATAAAGAGAAAACTTACACATTGCTTTAGACATTTTCTTATGTCTGCTGGTTCTCAAATGGCCATGAACTCAAAAACATATTCATGCTGAAGAAGCACGTTTTAGAGTGCCATATTTGGCACCCTCAATACCCAGAACCTGGTGCACTCCCTAGAGTCAGCCTCATTCTTGGAAATCTTTCGGACCTGCTGGGTTCTGAAGTCCTTGTCCTGCTTTCACTTGAGTGGCCGTCTAGTCACTTGAAGTAGGGAGATGGTAAAACTCAAATGGCCATGGGGCCAGAGAGCTAGGGTGTACATATGACGGGAGCAGAGTGGGACCGCATAGCACATACAGTCCTGAAAGGGAAGCCCACTTCCTGGCTCTCACCAAGGGTTTCCAAGAAGGAGTGTGGCCCAGTATTGTCAGAGCTGATGCTATTTTAAGATGAAAAGAAAACTGAATTTTTAGTAAGACTCTTAATTTTCAAAAGACAGCAACAAATTAAGTTAAAAAGCGAAAAAGTATTATATGAGCCTGTGGCTTGCTAGTTTAAAACATTCCAATTTAGAAATTCAAATTCATAGAGCTTGGATTAAAGTTGAGAATTATCTGGTTTAAATCCATTATTTTATACATAGGGAAATTGAGAAACAAAAAGTGACTCGCAGAGTTTATAGAATCAGCCAATGAAAGGCCAGGACTTGAACAGAGATCAATGCATGTACTGGCATTAGACAAATGTCTTTTTATCTTCTGTGCCGATTGCAGCTACTGGTGCTCAAATATATTAGGAGAATTAGTGATGCTATAAAGAATTAATGAATTCAGGGCCTGCCTGTCTCCAGGTTTTTCACCTCCCACCCTTTCCACTTAGTCTTCCCAACACTGTTTTCTGTACATGACCTGATCATGAATTTCATAGACTGTGCTGAATTTTGCCATTCCTTCTTTTCCCTAGTTTCTCTGAGTCAGTTCAATTCTTTCCCATTCTCCAGATGGTTTAACTGATGTCTGAAGAAGGGAAAAAGCCAGATGAAGGTTTTTTCAGAGTATGAAGTATAGGGATGGGGATGGGTGGAGAAACTAAGAGGTTCAAGACCAAATATGGTTTGCAGCAAAGGGCTGAGGGGTGGCATGGGTCAGTGGGTGAGGCTGCAAACACATGCAGTCAGCAGGGTCGTGCAATTCTCCATTCTTCATATCTAGATACTTCTAGCTAGTCCCCTGCTCCCCATTCTCCTTGTAAGCTGGTGCAGAGAGGGGACACCTTTCTCTGTGCGGATGGAAGATCAGTCTTGGGAGAAACATGCCCTTAAACACTTCTGAATTTCTAAAACAAACCCTCCCCAAACAAGTGCTTACATAAACATTTTGCTAAACTTGCAAAAATGAAACGAGGAAGGCTGTCAGTGAAAAAAGCATTAGATTTCAGTGAAGTCTCATTCGCATACTAAAGAGGGCCGGTGCATCCTGAAACCCGCCAGAGCAACTTGCTCTGCAGGTGTGCAGGTGTGTGTTGTGGTGATGGAGGTTTGCGACTGAGATTTGTTTTCAAAAGCAGAGGAGTCTTATTTACTTTGCAAGGATATGCCTTATGGATTCTTTTTACTTGATTTATTTATATTTCATACCATGTTAACGTTGTTTTTCTTCTATCTTTTATTTTGTTTTTTATTGATCTAGTTACTTTTAATTTTATTGTGGTAAGATCACTTAACATGAGAATTACCCTCTTAACGGATTTGCTACGTGCATCATACAGTGTTAGCTATAGGCAAGTTGTTACAGGCAGCTCTCTAGAAACTATTCGTCGTGTGTAATGATGTTGCATACCCACTGAGGAGCAACTCCCCCTTTCTCCTTCCCCTTAGATCCTGCAGACCAACATTCAACTCTGCTTATTTGAGTTTGACAACTGTAGTTGTCTTATACAAATGGAATCATGCAGCCCTCCCATAGCGGCTTATTTCACGTGGCATCATGGCCCCATAGTACATCTGTATTGTTGCATATGGCAGAATTTCCTTCTTCTGAACAGGCTGAATAGCACTGCAGTTTGTTACACACCACGTTTCATTATTTAATCATTTTTTGATGGATAGATTGTTCCACCTTTTGGCTATTATGAATAATGCTTCAATGAACTGAGAGTGTGAATATCTCTTCAAGATTCCCTTCTCAAGTCTTTTGGTTTAATACTCAGAAGTAGTACTGTTGGACCATATGTTCATTCAGTTTGTAGTTTTTTGAGGAATCACTAACTGTTTTCTAAAGCAGATAGAACACTTTACATCCCTACCAACAATGCGTGAGCGCTCATTTCTCCGCATGCTCACCAACACTTGTTTTTTATTTTTTGAAAATGGCTAACCCTAACCCTTTATTTTAAAATGAAGCATAATTCTGCCATTTGTGGGTTTTGCCCAGCATGGGGGTATTCAGGTTGGCAAAGGATTATTTCTCTTTATGGGTTAATGTAACCCCTGAGAGGCATTATAAAATGTGAGTCCCTATTGTATGCATTAGATATTGAGCTCAGGGCTATAAATACAAGTATCAGCTCCTGTTCCATGTCCAGCTGAGAAGCCAGACTTAAGGCAAACCACAAGTCCCATAAAGTGCAGAACATAGGCATGAACAAAGGGCCTGGATGGAGTGGTTGACTCTGTGGGTGTGGGAATGAGAGAGAGATCATTAAATCAGGCAAGGATGGGGAGGCAGAATAAAATCTCCTATTTACTGAGTCCTTACCAAGCATTCAGCCCCAGGGACTAATGCCCAGGTCCCAAAGAGCAGAACATGTTACTCATGTATGAGATAGTTTAGGGCTCCCTGCTTGCCCTGAGAGCCTCCTGGGTGGGCTGGATACTCTCCGGTGCTCCTGTTTCATAATCTGGTCTCTGAGAGGTGAGTATCTGTGCAGGAGAGAAGGTGAAGCCCACCACCTGCTGCTCCGCCCTAAGCCTTGGTCTCCAACACAGTACAGAGCTCCCAACTCAACCCATCATGGTTGCCCTCCAGCATCTGCCATCTCTTAGCTCCTTTGCCATCAGGGATTCAGCATTTACTCCTTTCCTCCTTAATCCTGCCCTTCCCTTTGGTTCCTTGGCTCCCTCCATGAAGTCTTGAATGTCCTAGTAGCCTGCAGCCAAATCCCACTATCCTGGGCTCCCTCACCTATCTTTCACCCCAGCTTCTCTGTCAGTCTCAGAACTGTTGTCTCCAGCCTCCATCACTTCTCCTGTCCTAGTTCAGAATTTTCCTTTCGGAGGGAGCCCTTTCTTGCAGGGTATACCAGATCCATCAGGTATCCCTACTCCTCCTGGTTACCCTTCTGCCTGCCATTGTCCCCAAGGGGCCTGGATACTCAGCTCTTTTTTTTTTTTTTAAAGATAGAAGGAGAGTGAGAGAGAGAGAGAGAGAGACAGAGAGAATCAATTTTTATTGAGTTTTAAACATGGTTTTTGTTGCTCTGAACATTTAGTTGTGTACGTGGGTGCTGGGGTTTGAACCCGTGTACTTGTGCATGCTGGGTAAGCACCGTAACCGCCGAGCCACCGCTCCAGCCCCAGTGCCCAAGTCTTGATATCCTTCTGCAGCCCTCAAGCACTGGGAGCTGTGGCTCTTCTACTATTCATACGCATTTTTAAAATTTATTTTTATTTTGTTTCTTTTAAAAGCTATTAATATAGAAAAAATCACTGATTTTAAAAAATACTGAATAAATTAAAGTGCAGGTGGTAAGATGGAGCTCGCAGCAATTGTTTCAGTGGCACCCCAGTGAGGACATTCGGGAAGCCCTGTGTCTTCTCACTCAACCTGCAGCAGCCCTGTGGTGTTCAGGTATATACTGTTATTATCCTTGTATTTGGTTGCTCCATCTAGGTCTATCATGCACCTGCTTTGGGATGCATTTACAATGTCGTGTGGCATAGTTTAGAAACTGGATTTAACAGAGAAAGGCTGAGTTTACAAAAGAGAAGGCAACTGTTCCTCCCATTCCCCCACTCAGTTTGGGTACAACCTCTCCCATTGGAAGCCAAGTTGAAGAGGGCCCACTTAAGCTGGCTCTTTATCTCAGAAACCCACAGGAAGATCCAGGGGGCCTTCAGAAACTGTGCTTACTGAACAAGGATCCCCATCTTACAGATGCAGAGGGATACTAAGTGATTGACTCAAGACACACACTAATTCCAGGGCCTAAATTCAAAGTCAATTCTATTTTTATACTTTCAGGAAAGAAGACTTTAGGAGAGGGCAATCTTTGCTCTCTGATCTCTGGACCTCCCTTTCCATCTCTGGGAGGTAAGGTGATGTTCTGTGGGGAGCCAGCCAATTCCGTAGCACTCTGGCACTTTTCCCCTTCAGTGAACTGGCTGCTTCCTGCCCTGGGCTATTGTGTCCTGTTGGAAGCTACAAGAGTCACTGCCAATCATCTCCTTTGCTGATTATAAAGATCACTTGGCCGGAACCTAATCATTCTTAGTCCCTATGCCAGGGAATTATTCCCTGAATTAAAGATGATTCCTACATTTTACATTTTAAAATGCTCTATAATCCCTTGCAATGGTTCTATACATAGAAGTATCTATAGAAAATTTTGAGATCTCTTATATGAAGGTCAAGATGAAAATAGAAGCTGTCTCCTTTAATTCTTGCTATGCAATTTTAAAGAAACACTTTAATATTCCATTCAACTCTTTCTTCCTTTTCTCCTCTTTCTCTCTGGCTGGCTCTAAAAAAATCAGTACAGCCATAAATATGCAGAATGTGGAAAGCTGACTTTTCCTATATCTAATAAAAACCTTGGGGAGTAATTGAAATAACTTGGGGTGGGTAGTCAGGTTACATGCTGCATAATATCAAAAGAAAATCCAGAGCAAGGGAAAGCAACAGAAAATAAGAAGAGAGGCTGGTGAACACAACCAGGGCATTAGATAATGAGCAACTGTGAGAATCTTGAAAATAAAAAAGGAATTCTTTTACAATTACATTCTTAGAAAAATAGTCAAGAAGTATCCTCAAAGAAGTAATGTTAGACAAGGTGTACATTTTGTACATTTCTAAAGGTTGCAAATTCAAAATGGAAGGAAATGTCCCTTTTTCCCCTTCGTTTACTCATTAGATGACATCTGGCAGAAGCCACATCTATCCATCACATTTTGGACATTGGTTTTTTGTGATGAGGCCCTCCTCCCATTTCCCTCTTCCCTTTCTGTCTCAGCAAGCAGAATTTTAAAGGAATTGTCAGAATGGCAGGTCACACAAGGAGAATCCTCTACTATCAATTGTCCAGGGAACTCTTCTGAGTATCTTACTCTGGCCTTTACAATTTCAAATAAGATTGCTGCATTCATCATGGGTAGGAAAGTGACACTGTCACGTCTGGGTCTTGGAAAGAAAGAAATGCTGGCATGGAAACCGCACAGAGAGACAATAATCCACAGTTTGCATTTCTCAGAGTCTTCTTGCTCAGTATCCTGTACTAACCAGCTTATAACCCTGAGCAAGTTCATTACTATTTCCAGACTCAATTTCTTTCTAGAAGTTTTAAAAGGTTATTGCTACATAGAAATGAGACTTTTTGGAAACAGAAAAGTAGGAGAAAAAAGAAAGCAATCACCTATAATTTATTAAACATAATGATTTTGATGTATTTCTACCAATCTTTCTTCATAGATACAGCTTTTTTTTAAGTATAGCAGAAAATGAACTATAGTATCCAGTTTTATATCCTGACTTTTATTTTGACAAAGTTTTTTCCAAATAAAACACAGAAAGGCCATAAGCTATCATTTATAGAGCTGCATAATATTCCACACAAACTAACTTTTGGATCCTTGCTTTTTAATCTCATTGAAAGACAGTCTTAAACTGTCTTAGACTGGGGGTTGTTTGAGTTTCTTACTAAAGGAAGGGAGAAAGAACTGCCAGGGGCTTGTACCTGTGTTGATTCGCAGATGGATTCTATGTTAACTGCCTGCTAATTATTGGTTAGAGAGGTTAAGGTTGATTTTTTCTAAAGATCATCTCAGATCATAGACTGGTTGTTGATTATCTTTGCTGGCATCTGAATCAAGTTAGACAACCAGGGTAGAAGATCAAGCCATGTAACTTACAATCTCTGTGACCTGGAACAAGGTTCTCTATGTTTCCACTTCCTCAGTGGCAAAAGTGTGAATATCCTTATAATTACTTCATTCTGAGAAATAAGTTTTAACACATTTGATAACTAGGTTGAGTTTCGAAATCAATGTGTAGTTTGTAATTTTTTCCTTCCTTTTTCCTCTCTCAACACTCTCCAGTGCTCCGAAATTAATGGTGTCTTAGTACTAAGGAAATATAATATTTGCCTGACTGTGGTGGAAAGGATTAACTGAAATAACTATAAAATGTTCCCAGCTACTACTATTAGTTTTTTCTTTTAAAAAATCTGTTATTCTTAGAATGATAGAACATTTATTCTGTGTAGAATATCTATTTTAGGAAATGTATTATTTGTAGGTAGTGTATCTTGTTAAAACTCATGCTGTGTGGAAAATTCCTCTGCATCTTAACTTAATGAGAGATGGCACAGGGATGGCAAATAGGTTTAACTTCATGTGCCAAGTCTAATCTGCTGATGATGATTGTCAGACGTGCTGCGTTCATTGCGAGAGCTGCTGAGGCAGACTCTGGCTGTAGCAGGCACCAGTGCCAAGGTTGATTAGTAATGTGTTCCCCAGGCTCAACAAGATGAAGTGGCAACACGCACAGTTTGCTATCTCTGTATTCTGGTGTCACAAAACATTACATGGCAATTCATTAGCATTAGCCAGGCTCTGGTATATCAACAGGAATTTCATCAAGATTCGGCGGCAACAGACCACCGTTAGGTCCAAAGTGGGAAGTCAAAACCTACACAAGTAAAACTTGAAACTCCTACCTCAGCAGAGTCTGGGGGGACTTCGTACTGTTGTCAAAGTAGAGCTTTAGCAATGACCTTGACTTTGCTTAGCCTTTGATTTGCTGATGCTCCTTTAGGTCTGGCCTGCTGATCTTTAAATACCCTGTACCTTGCCTTCCTGGAACGTGGCTGTTGAATGGACTGAACTGCTCCCTGAGTCTTCCCCTTGACTGCATCTTGTACTTATTCTCCTTGGCTGTAGATAGATGGCTCTAAGCCCAGGGCACTTTGCTCAGAAAGGGCAATGGTGTTGGAAGAGAGACTGTTCATTTTATCCTGGGTCCTTGTTATCTAATTCTCAGCTACAAGATAAAATCAATCATTACAGCACTTCATGGAGGCTTACATGGAAAACTACATACCATTTCTTGAAATATTCTGGTAGTCCCTGTGGTTGCAGCGGTTTCTTTTCCGTAAACGAAGGTAAATGGATTTTTCTTCAATTCTGAAACAAATATGTATTACGTATATATTTAATGTCAGGACATTTAATGGTGAAGTTCAAAGAAATTTTTTGATATAATTTTTAAAAATATGGTGAAAACGAACTCAGAAGATCAAAATTTCATTGACATATTTTCTCTAAACTGTGAACGTCTCATTGGGAGTTATAAGAAGCAGTTATACGAAATGAGTGGCATTGATAGGGTAAGAGTATTGCTGAAGACATCAAACTTTTTCTTTTGTAAGAACATCTCTGAAATCATCCCTTTCTAATCTTTTTATCAAGAGCTATAATAATTTTTTGAGGAATTACTCATCTTCGTCAGTTGTGTTCTTTTGAACCTGACCATATTTTCTTTCTTCTTTTGCTTGCTCTGAAGCTGTGGCAGACTCTCATGTCCAGGTCCACTCTCACCTTGGTGCATTATAACAGAGGTCCGAGCAGGACCTAAGTCTTCTCAGAAACAGGACTGTGTTCCCCAGCTTCTCTTGCAGCTAGGAACAGCCACGTCACTATATTCTGGATGATGAGATGGAATTAGAAATATCCAGTGTCGATTTCTGGTAACATTACTTAGAAAATAATTGGAAGGTGACTCTTGCTCTTTATTTGACCCCCTTCTCCAATCTGGGATAGGAATGCCCTCATCTTGGACTATGAGGAAAAGATTCATGATGGGAAGGCAGAGGGGTGAGCTGGAAGGAGCACGGATCCCTGGGTAGTTGCGTGGAGTTGAGTCCTTATACCAGTTCTAGACTGTACATATCTGTACTTTTCTGTGTAAGGAAAATAAACTTTAAATTTTATTTAAACCACCCTTATGTTAAATCTGTTTTACTTAAAGTTGAATCTAATATTAATGAACACAGAGCTAGAGACAAATTTGACATGAGTATCAGGCTATAATTATATATATTATAAGCAATTTTCTTGGCTTTCCTTTGCCTCGTCTTTGATTTTCCAAATTCTTGCCAAGCTTTTAATTTAATTTAAATGTAATTTAATGTTATGTTGTCTATACTTTTATAGATTTCCTAAAATTCTTTTTGAAATAAGATGAAGTATAAGCTAATGAATAATAATTCAACTGATAAATATTCCATTACTCTTTTAAATATATCTTTTCTGGGGCTGGAGCAGTGGCTCGGTGGTTACAGCACTTGCCCAACATGGGCAAGTACACAGGTCCAAACCCCAGCACCCATGTACACAACTGAGTGTCAAAGCAATGAAAGCCACGTGAAAAAAAATTGATTTAAAAATGTATCTTTTCTTCATTCTGCTAAGTTCATATCTCACAACCTTATATAAAATCACCCTCTATTTTAAGTATTATGAAAATCTTACTTATTGTATTACAGTGTTTGGAAACTATCTCAAAAGCTTCAGAAAAGTAAGCATGTATTATGTTTGGGCATTTGGAATGTATTGGTAGAAGAATTCTTTTTGAAGGCTGAGAAAACCAGTGATATCATTTTTTAGTAGATCAAGATGTCTGAACTAAATTTTAAGCATGAGATTTTTGCTTTGATAAAATTTTGAGGTGAATGATACATTTTATATTATTATAATTATAATTATTATTATTATCAAAGTTATCTATGCACATAGCTTTAAAAATCAAATTCAAGAGAATTGTTCTCTGAGCATCCTGTGTGGTCCAGGTGCCATGTATTGTAGGTGTTTGTGTTATATTGGCAAATGAAAAAGACAAGCCTTTCTGCTTTCTGTTGACATTTCAGTAGGAAAAGAGACATGAACAGCACTAAACACTATAACTAAGAAAACTATAGAGTATTCTAGAAACTAAAAAATTCTATGAAACAAATGGGGAAAGGAGAGTAGGATTAGGGTGACTACAGGAAGTGTCATTAAAAGGTGAATTGGGATAAAGGTGAGTCTTATAGAACCCAATGGTTTGAATATTTAAGACTTATAATGATGAGCAGCAATCTCACACTTTTGCCTTTCCATATTCCCAGAGGCAACCAATTTTAGCCTTAATCGGCTGAGTCTTTTGGTGATTTTGGGGAGGCTGCATTTTTCTTTTCTATCTTTAAGTAATATATTTTCAAAGCTTGATTTTTGGTCTTTTTAAATTCTCTTTTTGATTCTTATTTATCATCAGTTCACCCTCAAATCTTCTAGAGTTGTTTGATCTCCTTTTGGTTTGCTTTGGTGTGTCAGATTGTTTATTAATGTTTTTCGTCTTGTGGAAATGTCTTCTGGAGCCTGTTGATTCTCTTCAGTATGTGCTCATTGTCCTTATCCTGGTGCACGGTAGAGTATTCCCTTCTCTGTCAGACTGGGTTTTTAGACATCCTATTTCCTGGAAAGCTACTCTTCTTATTTTGGATGGAGAACACTTTTAAGTAACTCTGAGAGGTAGATGGGAAGTAGTTTTATTAATTTATTTTTTAGCACTTGTATATCTGGAAATGCTTTTATTCTTTGACTTGCTTGCTGCTGAGGTGTAAGGTGGATCTGGAAATACAGCTAACACTGTAAATATAAATGTCAGTAAGATTAATAGGACTTGGTGGGAAAAAACTTGAAGTGAAGAAGTAGCAGAGTTCATCTGGTCCCTGAGCTCTTGTTATCCCATCAAAAGGTGTTTTAGGACACAGATGAACCAGACACATCTGGGACAAGAACCCTGCTCTTTGGCAGACTACATATTATTCAGGAAAAAATGTTGAAGTATTTCTAAGTCACTATGTGATGATGATGATTATGGTGGTGGTGATGGTGGTGATGAAAACAACCACCACACCAATAATAGATTTCTTATATAGGCCATTGCTTTGTAAAAGTGGGGGTCCCTGAAACATGATGGATCAGCTTCTTGCCAAGCTACCCAAAAAGTGAAGGAAATTAGCTTCCAAACCATCAGAATATTCCTCTCTGACTTATGTGGCAGATTGAAGATGATGACATTATCCTTGACACTTTTACTCTTGAATCTGGGCTGGTCTATAATGTCTTCCACTCATAGAATATGACAAAGTGGCACTATGCAAATCCTGGCTTTTAAAATTTTGCCTTGAAGAGCCCTGAGCCACCATATATGAAGTCTGATACTCTGCCTGAGGTGCTGTAAGATGACCCCATCTTGGAAGCAACCAGGTGTTCTTTGATAGGTGAATGGACAACAAACTGTGGTACATCCACACAATAGAATATTGAGTGATAAAAAGAAATGAGCTATCAAGCTGCAAAAAGACATGGAAGAACGTTAAATGTATATTCTTTTATTAGTTCGACAAAGACTTACATATTGGTTGGAGTTGTTAACACAATTATGCATACATGAATATTGACAGAAATAGTAAGTTGAAGTCGATCCTAGACCAGGATCTACCCTGCTTCATCCATTCCCTGAGCTCATGTCTCCTCTGTAATTTCACCGTACTATAGTTTGAAATGAACGTATACATGTATAATAATTGTTGACAATTCTGGGGACCTCTGCCTGTCTGTGTATATCTAGGCTTCTAATGGGAGTTCAGTATTCCCCGTTGTGTTGATAACCCCCTTATCCCTCCCACCCCTCCCTGCCTTCCTCCCTTCTCCTCTCACCTTCCTAGGTATGGTTCACTGCACTTTTGTGGAGTTTCAACCACAAAACTTACTTAAACTCAGCTGACTCTCATCCTTTCATAGGTTTTACACTAGCTTCATGGCATTTGCAGCCAAATGGATAAAAATGGAAAAAATTATGCTGAGTGAAATATCACAAACTCAGAGACTTAAGGGTCAAATGTTTTCTCTCATATGTTGAAGCTAGTGTAAATGCGTATTTTAAATGAATGAAGTGAACCTGAAAATACTGTGTATGTTATTCCAACTACAGATGCTCCTTGATTTAGAATGAGAATTATGTCCCAGAAAACCCATTTAAAGTTGACAATATCATATCACATATGCATTTAATACACCTAACCTATGAAACATCACAGCTTAGCAACACAACACACTGTAGAGTATTGGTTGTTTTAGCTTATGATTGTGTGGCTCATTGGAAACTACAGCTCACTACTACTACTTAGCATCTTAAGAAAGCATCAAACCACATATCACTGGCCTGGGAAAAGATCAAAATTCAAAGAAGAGCTTCTGCAAAATGCCTATCACTTTTGTACCATTGCAAAGTTGAAGAAAATCAGTGAAACAAAGTCAGGAAAAGGCAAATCTATGGAGACAATAAAAAGATCTGGTGGTTACCAGGAGTATGGGTGGGATGTGGGAAAGATGAGGAGGTAGAGCACAGTAGACTTTTTTTAAGGCAGTGCTAACCTGAATCGATATTGACTCTTCATTTGTAACAAATGTGCAATACTAATACAAGATGTTAAGAATAGGGGAATTTGAGGAGGAGGTAAAGAGGTATGTAGAAACTATGCTTTCTGCTCAATTTTTCTATAAATCTAAAACAACTAAGTAATGTCTTAACCTTTTAGTTGTTCCTTCCCAGGCACCAGTGCTGTGAGTGAAACTCTTTGTTCCTCTAGCCCACCCCTGGCCATTAGGTGAATATCATAGAGTAACCATGGTCAATGTCATATGAATAGGAAACATTGGCTACCTGAGCTCTGCCTGAATTCCTGAGATATAATGAGCATGGTCCTTGTTTTGAGCCACTCAAGTTTGCAGTCCTTTGTAACACAATGGATAACCAGAACAGCTGGTCACAGAATTTGATTAAGATCATTTTCCCACAGAAGTTTGAAAGAATTGATCTGTTAGCTTCTAGTCTCCCAGTGTTAAGACTGAAGCCATTCTGTATCTCCATGACTTGGAAGCCTGTAGAAGCACTTTATTCCTAGTATTCTGTTATGGTTTAGATATGAGGTGTCCCTTAAAAGCTCATGTGTTAGGTAAGAAAGGGGAGAGCTGAAAAGATGGGCTTGTGAGAGCTTAAATATAATCAGTGCACGAATCTACTTGAATGGATTAACTTGGTGGCAACTGTAGGCAGGGAGAGTGTGGCTGGGGGAGGTGGGTCATTGGGGTCATGACTTTGGGGTATATATTTTGTCCCTGGTGAGCCAAGCTTAGACTCCACTGCTTCCTGGTGGTCATGCTTTCCTTTGGTGCACTTCTGCCTTGATGTTCTGCCTCACCTCAGGCCCAGAGCAGTAGAGTCGAACCCCAGCACACAACATAACTAAGTGTCAGAGAAACAAAACCAGATGAAGAAATGTTCTTGAATTATTTCATTGATCTTATCCTCATTTCTTTTTTTAGAACTATTATTTGGATATGGGGTTAACTGAACTTGTCTTCTAGTTTTCCTAGGTTTTTGATCCCATTTATATCCTTTTTTTCTTTATTTTTTTTCTGGATGATATGTTCAACTTTATCTTTCAACCTTTCTATTACAATTATCTGCTATCACTAGTATAATTTTCAGGTGTTCTTTTTGTTTTCTGAACATTTCTTTAATTTTATCATGTGTTCTTGTTTTATGAATGTATTCTCTTATATTTTTGAAAATAATTTTAGCTATTTTTATAAGTAGTATATTAATTAGAGGGGTTTTTTTGGTATTGAGGATTTAACTCAGGGATGCTTTACCATTTAGCTACCATATAGATCTTTTTTATTGTTTTATTTTGAGATAGTATCTCACTAACTTGCTGAGTTTGGCCTCAAAATTGTGATCCTCCTGCCTCAGCCTCTTGAGTTGCTGGGATTATGGTCTGCACCCCATGCCTGGCACTAGAGGTTTTTTTTTAGGCCTCCCCCACACCCACCAGCACATAATTTCTGTTTCAGTCATTTTTTTTTCTCCATTTTTATATGGCTTTCATGTTGAAGTTTTCCCTTAGATGTCTGATGACCTTGGTTTTCTGGCTTATATTTAAACATTGAAATTGCAAACTAACAGGTTGATTTGGAACTGGGCTACTGGGTGTGTTGTTGAGTATGGTCCTGACTGTGGAGTGAATTAGATGGGCCTTTCTCAGAGAACCCTGCTGTTAGTTTTTTGGGGTTCTCCTTTTGGGACATTCACGTTCGCAGGGTTAGGAGGGGGAGTTGTCTATTCTGTAGCGAGGAGAGTACCTGCCAAAATGTCAGCACTTGAAGCAGGGGTGGGGTCTGTGTTTCTCCATATTCCACATGCATGTATAGATGTTCCTTTCCTATTTTATGTCTGGTGTCTCCCAGAGACACTAAGATCTAGTCTTCTTCCAGCAGAATAAGGGCAGAGGAGCTGCCCACTTGTATAAAGCTAGGGGATTAGAAGAACAAATTACCTTTTCAGCAATCGTTTGGCCAATATTTTTGTTCTTAGCTTCACTTCCATTTCTAGAGTCACCCAGTGTAGCCAATCAGACCTCAAGTCTCTCGGGGGTTCGGCTGCGTACACTGGGTTGCTGCTTGGTGTTCCCTCCCATCAGGCTGGGGTGCAGCTCTCCTGAATCCACCGTCAGCTACAGCGTTTCTTTCTGCTTATAGCTTCCAATATTCTGCTGCCACTGGCTCTTCCTGTTCTCTTTGTCCTTGTGGACAAATCATTTACTATGGTTTAAGTAGGGCTTCTCAAGGGAGAGAAGTAAATGCCTGTGTTTAATCTGCTATCTTACCTAGAAGCCTGAAATGAATACTTTACACACTGCATGGTTTACACCTGCATTGACCATTTTATTATATTTTGGAAAAGCAGATGGGAAATGGACATTAGATCTGAGTTCCATACTAAAGTAATTTCATGGTCGATAAAGAAGGTTTATTTTCCTTTGGGAAAGTAATTGCTACCAATACTTAGTCATAAATGTATTTTTGATATTTCTAAAAATGGAATCTATGTTCTGAAATATTGTTTTGCTCAGCATCTGCTCCTGGAGAGTAAATAGTGTGGTTATTAATCTCCTAAGTAGAGTTTGTTTCACTTTTCATTCTAAGAATATTGATATCTTAACCAATTGGCAGCATATTCATTAATATTTCTGACTAGAAATGGCACTTACAGGGCTGGGGATGTAGCTCAGGGTAGATTGCTTGCTTAGCATGCCTGAGTCCCATTGTTCAATCTCCACTATTGCCCTTCCCCGCAACATCTAGAATTTTGGGACTAAGTTCTTCTTCCAAGCACCAGAAGTATTTCATATAACCAAAACATACTATTTTCTTTCATCCTCATCCCAAATAAATAACCACATTTTAGGCATTGAATTTCCCATAGTGCTGAGGAATCCTGAGCCTACAGAGAGAAGTCAATGGAATATTTTGAGAAGCCTATACATTCAGAAGATTCCTTAAGAGAAAGTTCTTTATATGCAGGGCCAGCTGGACTTGCACCAACAGGACAATCTGAGGACACTAGGATGGTATGCGTAAGGAAGTCAAACTGTAAGGGCTGTTCTGGTCTCCTCCTGCTATCTCCACTTCAATTTAAGTGTCCCAGTGTGATCTTTTTGCAACTCTCTTTTTGTTCTGTTCCACAACAAAATCCAGACCAATGGTCCTGTAGTACAGATGACCGCTTCAACCTGAACTTTGAGGGGTACAGAGGAAGGGTATTTGAAAGTTCTGTTTCACACCTCATCTAAAGCCTGAAATACTAATATCCTCAACACCAGAATCACCCTCGGAGGTTCACCACATTAGTTTTCCGGTTTTATCAGCTCCACCTACTGGAGGGCTCTGGGCAGTACAGGTGCTACATATGAGATCCCACTGGTCAGATTTTGATTACTAGCATCAAAACTCAAAATAGACAAATCTCGAATAAAATGGCTACTTGTTGCTTTTCTCAACATTGGCTGTGTAATACAAAATCTACTCTCTGAGAGTCTTCTAATATCCCTATTCTATTAAAACAAATCAAAACAAAGTAAAATCAAGAATGGACCGCAAGAATAACAATGCAGGGGAATTATAAGGGCTGATTTCCAACTGAAAAAATGGTTACCTTCGGTATTGACTTGAAGGAGAACCTACCTGGAGAATTTTCCAAATGGGTTAGGGGACTGTCACAGGTCTTCAGGATGAATTGAGTGGGTTATGCTTCAAGTAATAGTAACATATCATGATCTGGCTTACTTTCTTAGACCATTTCTGAATTTCTCCAGAGGCACATCTAGTTTGGGTATAAATTTCGAGGTCCTTTTAAGTTAAATTTTAGGGTATAAGTCACAGAAAAGAAGGCTAGCAGCAGGGTGGTGAGAGATAAATGGTTATATTTGATGTGAAGGGCTAGGGCAGGGCAGTAGATTAGGATAAAATTGGATAACTTACAGACTAGACAGGCTCTATCTAGGGACCTTTTCTTCTAGAAAGCTTTGAGAAAGGGTGGATATTTTTCTTTCTGATGTGGATGGAGGTCAGGCCAGCATGGAGCCAGGGAGATGGATTAAAGACCTTTCTATATTTCTTCTAGTCCTTTGTTAGTAGCCAGAGTCCTCTGTAACTCCTAATTCACTGCATCGTGGAACAACCAAGATTCAGCCTGAGAATGATCAGGGGCTGTGTATTCAGAGAGACTAGCAATGAGTTAATTCCACAGGGTGAGGATGAGTATCTATAATCTATCTCTCTATCATCTATCTATCTATCTATCATCTATCATCTATCTATCTCTATCATCTATCATCATCATCAATCATCTCTCTATATCTATCTATCTATTTATATCTATCATCTATCATCTATTTATCTATCATTGATTGAGGAGGTCTTGAGAGATCAGAGCTGCAAAGATTAGCAGGACAGCATGATATATTTTGAATTTGGAGCAGGAAAATAGTATGGGGAAATAGACTTCATGGGCACTGTGTTCAATAATGCATGAGCTGCTGGACTTAGGCAAGGCTGCCTACCTGTGAGGTTAGCTACTCACTAAGATTGCTTCCTCTGCTGTTCTCTGAGGGTGGAGTGGTTTTAACCCTCTCCATCCTGGCTCTTACCGCTCCATATTTGAAACTAGGCCACTGTATTAAAGTGAACATGACCATGTGATAAAACTAAGAGATTTAAGACCAAGGATGCTTATAAATTTGAAAAGATCAGCTGTGACATAGAAGATTGTTCTAATATAATCTAACAGCATTACTCAAAGGACACCACTCTGTGAAGCACCAATTTCTGAAGATGTATCTTTTTCATAAAACACACATACAGATTCTATATAGTTCTGCAGTCAAATAAGTTTAGGAAATGTTTCACAACAGCAGCAAAAATGGACTAAGACAATGTACCTTCTTTTGTTTTTGGAGATAAGCAAAGCTTTGTGGCATATAAAAGCTCTAATGAGCTTTACACTGGAAGAAATTGTTTCCCTTTATTTAAACGAGCATTTACAAAACCTATCTTACTTAATGAATCTTCTAGAAACTGTATGTAATACCTTTTAATATTTTGTGGAGCTAATACTTTACAGAATAGTTTTTGAAGAAAATTGATGGATTATTTCTATGATCTTTATTTGAACATTAAGACGTTCTAAAATCTCATGTCCTGTTAGTTATAAGAATTCTACTAAAGAAATTTGGAGAGTGTTCATTTACTTTGATCAACCTAGTTAGCAAAATCACATCATTCAGTACAAAAAATTCACAAGGAGGCTTAATTTTGTCTATTATTGATTAAATTTTCCCTTTTATTCATTCTACTTGGCTAGTGAATTAATAGTTTTCTTTTAAATTCATTTTCTTCAATTTGTTGATTGAAGGATGAATATTTTAATATTGATCATGTGATTTAACATTTCAATGAATTTTGTTAATTTCTTGTAGAACATTGATTATAGGACACACTTAAAAGTCCGAGGGCTTGTTGTGCTGATTTACTTTTGCATATCTCACATCGTGCAGCTGGAGATTCAATTCATGCTGTTTACACTCCTCTTTCCTTGTCCTTACCATTTCTTCTGAAATGTTAGTTCCTGCAAATCTGATTTGATTTGGGTAATTTGAGGAAATGCATATGAAGAAGTTTATAGACTATAAAGCACTCTAAAACGCAAAATTATAAATGAACTGGTTCAGCAATTCTTTCATCAAGTACCTGCTATATGTCACATCAACGTTGTGCCAGGTTCTTGGGCTACAAAGTGAAGTCATCTGACAGCACCCAGGATGCTGAGTCTGGGCACAGGGCAGGTGGATTGGAAGATTGTGAGTGAGTAAGCAGCTATGATGAGTGAGGTGACATTGGTCATACACAGTAGGAGATCAGATGAGAATCATCCATTCCAATGAGGTTAGTAGGAAGGGGCTGTCTAGAGAGACTGGTCCCTGAGCCATGGGTGTTGACAGGGTAACTAGATAGGACAAAGATGAGGATAGATGAAAACATGCCTAACTTACTTGTAACCATGAGGTTGCAAATTAGAAAAGCAATAAGACATTGCTGGAGTGGGTAAACAGGAAAAAAGATGGACAGTATCCAGTATTGGTCAGGATGTGAGGAAATAAATATTCTCATACACTAATTGTGAGGATATAAAATTGTATAGCCCATTTGGAACTTATAAAATATTAAGAATGTCTGCATTTTGATTGAACAATTCTTTTCCCAAAGAAATCTTTATACATATTCATAAAGAGATAGTACAGCATGTTCATTGTGGTGTTATTGGGAATAATGAGACTTTGGAACTATTGAATGTCTGTTGACAGGGCAAAGGAAAAGCCGCACTATGAAATACTATGCAGTATTGGAAAAGAATGAAAAGTACTCCAAGAGGCATTGTTAAAGCAAAGCATAAATTTTAATATGCTATGCATAATGTATAACTTGTTGGAGAAACCCAATGAAGTATTTCATTAAGTACAAATATATGCATGGAAATACCTAGAAAGTGTTGGTTCATACTAAATTAGGAAACTGGGGGACACAAGGAGGGTCCTTTGCTCTTTTTATTTTATGTACATCAGTATTTTTGTAAAATAAAATATATTCATAATTTGAGTAATTGAAAATATAAAAAATTTAAAATACCTAGAAGCAAGGAGAAGCAAAAATTAAGTAGAAGCAAAGGGAAGTCATTTATTAGTATTTGGCAGGAAGGCTCTTGTCTGCCAGGAACCATAGAATCTATAGAAGGTCCTGCCCATGGGCAGAGCCTCTGTGTGGTTGGATTCCACCCCTCCTGCCTTCTCTAGGCCCTCGCTCCTCTCCTCGACCTCTTTTCTCTCTCTTTTGGAACATCCTATCACCATAGCATGTTGGAGGATTTCTCATCTAAAAATTAAAAGTTTTCCTCATCTGTTTTTCTCTTCCAGCTTTTCTCTGATAACAAAACTTACTCAAAAAGTTGTTCTTGCCACCTGCATTCAATTCATCACCTCCTGAATACCTTCTCTCCAACCAGGCTTCCATCTCCACTCCCATTGAAATGTTTCTAGTCTATGTCTCTCCATGATCACCTTCTTGCATGCCACTGATCTCATGATACAATATTGAAAAATTGTATTTGTTACTATTGCTACATATTTCATTAGAAAAGTCTTTGAGTATTATTAGGAAGCTGTCAAGTTCACAGTAGAAGACACATTTTTCAAAAATTCAAAATTTTCCTTAAAGTTGGGAGTAGTGGTGCACACCTAAAGTCCCAGCTGCTTTGGAGGCTAACATTGGAGGATCATTTGAGCCCACATGTTCAAAGAACTAGCCTGGGAAACACAGACAGACCCTGTCTCAAAAATATAATAAAACAAAATAAAGCAAAACAAATACCCCAAAACAAAAAAAGCAAAAGACTCCAAATTTTTCTTGAAGACCACATTTTATCATTAGCACTAATGTTCTTACTTATTTTCCTTGAAACAAACTTATTTCATTCATTTTAGATGAAATATTTGCTATATATCCAAGTCTGGAAAATCATAATTTGTCTTAGCCATTTTTCAGTAAAAAGAAAACGCTGTTCTTTGAAAAACGGATTCTTTTTCAAATAAACTACTGTATTAGTCAGCTTTTTCTTTGCTGTGACTGAAGGACCTGACAAGAACAATTGTAGGAGGAAAAGTTTATTTGGGGACTGATAGTTTCAGAGAACACAAGCCATAGATGTCTGGCTCCATTCCAGAGGGCTCAAAATGAGGCTGAACATCATGGCAGAAGGCATGGCTCCAGGGAGCAGAGAAATCCACACCAGATTCAAAATATATACCCCAAAGGCATGCTAGAGCCACCTCCTCCCACCACACCCTACCTGCCTCCAGTTGCCAGTTAATCCTTATCAGGGATTAACTCATGAATTAGGTCAAGGCTCTTATAACGCAATCATTTCACCTTGGCCTTTGCATTTGCTCACTTAATGAGCTTTGGGGGACACTGCCCATCCAGACCATAACACCTACCAAAGTGCTTTTCCTTAGGGCAGCCATCAGACCTTGTTAATGTTTTGTCATGCAGCAGAAGTGCTTTGTGCATATTTTGCACTTCATTGGATTAAATAATTAAAAATCATATATTCAGTTTAATAAAATTAATGTTTCTCCTGTTCAAAGGTGGCTTTTAAAAGGGATAATGCCGATCTCTTGCTTTAAGCTGGGAGTTGGGAAGGTGAAGAACATAATGACTAGTATAGTTTGTTCCCTAGCTTTGATTCAAGAGAGAATGTTGGTAGCTTTACCTACCGTTGCTTTTATACCATCAGTGCAAATGGCTGCTATTGTGGTTTGGATCTGGAATGTCCCCTAAAGGCCGTGTGTTGAAGGCTTGGTCCCTGATGCAGTAATGTTCAGAGGTGGGGCTTTCAGGAATTGATTGGATCCTGAGGCCTCTGACCTCATCAGTGGATTAACCCACTGATGGATTAATGAGTTGAATGGACTGCTGGGAGGTTGTGGAAACTGTAGAAGGTGGGACCTAGTTGAAGGGAGGGGGTCTTTGGAGGGATGTACCCTTTGGGACTATACCTCATCCCCATCCCCGTCCCCACCCCTTCTCTTTCTGCTTCCCAGTTGTCATGAGGTGAGCAATGTTTTTTCTGCCACACCCTTTTGGCATGGTGTTCTGCCTCTCCTCAGCCCAGAGCAATGGAGCCAGCTGACCATGGACCAAAACCTCTGAAACCATGAGCTCTCCCCCAAAAAATCCTTCTTTTTTTAAGTTGTTTTTTCTTAGGTATTTTGTCTCAATGATGTCAATGATGAAATCTAACTAACAGCCCTACAATGAAAACACAAATGCTAGTTTAGTATTGTTGTTCAAATGGTTTTTACCTTGTGAATCCCCTGAAAAGACCTTAGGGGCTCCCTGCTAAGGGTGCTCTGTTCTATCCTACTCCAATCAGTCACATCCAACTTCAGATGACCAGCTCTCTGGTTAATGATTTGTTTGGCAAAGTATAATTATAATAGGGCTAATCATGTGCAATTATGTCATATGTAATTTGTGAATAATAGATTTAATAAGGTTATTAAACCCACTAGTGTTTGGTACTTACATGTCTTTTAAAAATATATATATATATATAAAATTAGGTTAACAAATCTTAGCAGTAAGTCCCTGCTCTCCAATTTTCTGATTTTAATGCCCCAAATGACTTGTTTTGGAGCGGATGCACTGTTTTTCAAAACTGTTCTTTCATGTAACATGTATTGGGTGGGAGAGAATAGGTAACCTTTAACATTCAGATTCTAGGACACCTCTCATCAAAGGTGTGTCAAACATCCTTGAATAGTATTATTACGCCACTTATGACAATGGCTTTGTCTGTTGCTTTCTAAGTGTTTGCTATGTCTGTGGCCCAATATAACAAATTTAAACAAGGTAAGAGGGAGGAACATTAAATGTAGAAGATTCTGTCTGGCTTGCATTCACATGTGTTGACCAGTGGATCTCACCCTGATCTTTCCAGCTTGGTATAACTTTGTTTCTTTTGGTATAAATTTGTTTCTTTTGACTTTTATGACTTTTTATGGCTAACTTCAATGTTTTCTTAAAGGCTCTCTTGTTACTCTATCCCCCTAACCCTTTAACTTTAAAGAACCTAGAATTTTCTTTCTTTCTTTTTGTTATTGGTATGTATCACAGAATTGTGGATTTCATTTTGGTATATTGGTATACATATATAATGTAATTTTATTGATGTCAGTCCCCAGTGACTCCCCTTTCCCTCTCCTATTCCCTTCCCTGATGTCCTTTCTGTACCCTAATGTCTTTTTTCTTCTTTCATGATATTCTCTTTCTTTTTTGCTCCCCACCCTCATATATTTCTACTTGTTAGATAAAGCATACAATTCTTGGTATTTTTCTTTCTGAGTTTGGCTTATTGCGCTTTATACAATGCTATCCAGTACCTATTTACCATTTAGCCCTGGCCTGCAGAACTCCCTGGTGACTGACTCTAGGCCCCGCTTTCTGAGGAAGGGGATTTATGTGGTTGGTTTAGGTGGCTATTTTTGTTAAGAGTATAGGCTCATGTGTTTTCCTCTCTGGGATGAAATAACACACATAAAGGATAATGATAATAACAATAATAACAATGAGAGGACACATTTTCTAGCTGGTCAGACACCCATCATCACGCCTGAACGTGTTCCCTGTGCTTGGGCCCATCCTTTCCTGCATACTAACCATGCTTTGTTCACAAGTGGCTCTCAGAATGCTTCAGGCTCTGAGCCATGAAATTAGTCTGTCTTGTCTCAAAAGACAAGCTGGTTGGGGCTGGAGCGATGGCTCAGCAGTTATGACGCTTGCCCGGCATGCACGAGTATGCGAGTTCAAACCCCAGCACCACGTACACAAGGAAGTCTTAGAGTGGTGAACACCACATGAAAAGCTACATAAAAATTAGTTCTCTCTTCCTCTCTCTTTCTCTCTCTCTCTCTCCCTCTCCCTCTCTCTTAATAAAAAATCTGGTTAAGGAGTGGACGAAGACATGTTTGGTGAGGAGAGAACTGCAGAGGCATCTCTTCCCATGATTTTCTCAGTGCTGATAAATCAGTGGTTATGATTTAGGTTTGGAATGTGTTGAAGACTTAGTCCCCAATGCAGCCATGTCCAGAGATGGGACTTTTGGGGAGTAACTGGATCATGAGGGCTCTAACCTTATCAGTATATTAATCCATTTGATAAATTTATAATTTTGATGGACTTCTGGGAGATGATAGAAACTGAAGGCAGGTGAGGAGTGGTTGGAGGAAGTAAGGCACTGAGGAGCATACTCTTGGGGACTATTCCTGGCACCCACCTCCCTGCTTCTTGGCTGCCACGAGCTGAGAAACTCTCCTTTGCCATGCCCTTCCACCATGATGTTCTACATCACTTCAGTCCCCAAGCAATGGAGCTCACCGACCATGAACTGAGACCTCTGGAATCATGAGACAAAATTCTTTCCTCCTCCAATTTCTTTGTGTGTGTGTGTGTGTGTGTGTGAGGTATTTGTCAAAGTGATGATAGGCTGACTAACACAACCAAGTAGCATCATAAAATAGGATTATATCACCCTGTAGCCACTAAACTTGAACTTTGGAGGAAGCTTCAGAGATAACTTGTCCACTTCAACTTCATCAGATGCATGAGGCCAAGGGCAGCTAAATGTTTCAACTAAGATCACACAGAACGAGCTTCCTCATAGCTATAAATACCGCCTGCCTCCCACTCTGTCATGGGGGTTGTGGAATTTTAGATACTACTTTCAAGTGAGAAGCCTCTCTGTTCTTGTTGAAGTTTTGGTATTGTTTCTCATCCTCCTGCCAGTGTTACTAGACCTTGGCTACTTAAGTACAATTTTCCTGTTATATAAGCTTCTTTTGAAAGTGACCTGAACATAAATTACTATTTTTAACCTTTTAAAATACATATTTCTTCCCATGTACAGTTATAGTTCCCTTCTCTATTGTCAAACTCCCAAGCCCAATGGGGCATATTTTTTTCCTGCTTTGAACTACTCAACTCCTTCCTGAATCATATTGGAAAAATACAAAAACAGATTGTTTTAAGGAATATTACTTATTGACTTTTCTGAAGCTCAAGAGTCAGGAGAACAGGTTTTGTTAATGTTGACTCAACTGAGGAACTAAAGATTTATGAAGCCAAGGAGTCATGTTTGTGTTTTAATGTGGGCACATAATTCCTGTTAGTGTTATCTTCATCTCATGCAGGGATCTTAATTTTGAGAGAGTGAACAGTATAATGGAAGAAGGGAAGGAAAAGAACCATCTTCTCTCCCAAACTGCATCTTTGTGCTTTCATGAGGTGCCCTTTCTGAAGGTCATTGCCCATACTCACGACAGGAGGCTGATCCCAGATAACAGGCAGCACATTCTAGAGGTCTGGTTGAATACAGAAATACATCAGTTCTGTCTCATGTTGAGAAGTGTCTGGACTCAAGGGACATCTTCCCAAAATATCTGTGGAGGCATGCCTCGTAAGTACTATTCCTATGTCTATATTCTTTTCATTTTCCTGGTTCCATAAGAAAAGGAACTCTATCATATGCTAATCTCTCTGATATTTTTGATATAGCTTATTAACTTTTATTCTTTTAATTTGGAGATTGGTCCAGGATAGATTACCTGCAAGTGTTAAGTCACATGATGGTATCTGAGATAGTTTAATAGTATGACTGCTCCAGGGACATATTGCATAGTGATATAGAGGGAGTATTATATCACCTATGTTTCTACTTAACAGTGGAAGCCATTGCAAGTCATTTTCCAAACAGAGAATTTCCTTTTCTATCAAAAAAGTGTGATAGAATCTTTGATATAATCTTCTCCATTCCAGAAGAGTAGCAGAGAACACAGACAGTATGCAGACACAGCTGGCAAAAAGATAGCTTAGGGTTCCACAAATGCTTAGACAGAAATGTTACAGGAAAGGGAACAACCAGGTGTCATGTGATCTGTATCTTAGAAATACAATAGATCAGGCAATCAATCCTTAGAATCAACACTGAGCAAGTTGCATAAGCAGACTGAGCTTTTAATAAATAGCAATACGCAGCTTAATATGAAAAGGTGCTGAATCAACACAGACCAGCTCAGAACAGAGAGGATTTTCACATAAGCCACACTTAGATGACCACTTCCTTTGTGAGACTGAATGTGTCTCTCCAAAGTTCATATGTTGGAAGCTCAATCCCCAAATTCATTTGTTGATGGCATTTGGATGTGAATCTTGGGGAGATAATTGAGGAATGAGGAGGCTATGAGAGTGACCCCCAGGATGTCATTAGTGGTTTTATAAGAAGAGAAGATAGATCTGAGCCAATAGGCTACCTGGCTCTAGTGACATGATGCCTGCTGCCAAGTGAGGGTTCAGCAAGAAGGCTCTCCCCAGAGGCCAGCACCTAGAGATCACACTTCCCAGACTCCAGAACTGCGAGAAATAAATTTCTTTCTTAAAATAAATTACTCTGGGGCTGGAGCAGTGGTTTGGTGGTTATGGTGCTTGCCTGGCATGCGCTAGGATGCAAGTTCAAATCCCAGCACCACATACACAACTAAGTGTTGGAGCAACACAAGCAGCACGAAAAACTAAATAAAATTGATATTCTCTCTCTCTCTCTGTCTCTCTCTCTCTGTCTCTCTCTCTCTGTCTCTCTCTCATTGTCCCTCTCTTAAAACAAACAAATAAATAAGTAAATAGATAACTTCATCTGCGGTATTCTGTTAGAGCCACAGAAACAGCATCAGAATTTCTCTGCGTAATGTTCATAGGAGTTAATATGCCCGACGACTCTCAGCTTTTCCTTCTTGCTTCTGAAGAAGATTTTGCTGCACAATGGGCTCTGATCAGGATGGTGGATGGACCCTGCTGTAGCGGTGGAGAGGTAAATGGATTTTATGCTGATGTGGGAGCAAACCTTGAGTGTCAGGACAGAGGAGCAGATGCGAGAGGAAGAGGGAGATTGGTTCTCCCTCTTGTCCCCCAGTAAAATTAAAACCACTGGATAGAGTTTGCTTGGGCCTAGGAGCTAAGTTTGAATAGTTTTGGGGACAACTAGGTGTGTGTGAGCTGTATGTGGAAGGAGAGGAGGAAATGAATTTTCTGGGCATGATGAGTGGATTTCTTCTGCATTCTTTGAGTGATCCCAATAAGATGTAAACTACTGGGCTGGAGCAGTGGCTCAGCAGTTACGGTGCTTGCCTGGCATATGCCAGGATGCAGCACCACATACACAACAAAGTGTTGGAGCAATGAACACCACATGAAAAACTAAATAAAATTGCTTCTCTCTTTCAAAATTCTGTTATTATCATAAAAGCCTTGATTGAAGGAAATTTCTGAATATTTTTATAAATAGATAACTGGAGGTCTGGAGAAGTGGCTCAGTGGTGGAGTGCTTGCTTGGCATGAGCGAGGTCCTAGGTTTGATCCTCAGCAGCATGTACACAAATAAATAAAGGAAAAACACAAACAAGATGAAAAAAATTAACACACATACTCTCTCAATTTCACACACACTTTCTCTTTTAAAAAATAGATAACTGGATATTTATCCCCCTATTCCATAGGTATGTGTTCAAAGGGACAAAGGCTAGAGGGTGCACATTCCTGCACAAAAGAGGCAAATAGCATGGAAAGTGTGGGGTTTTGGGTAGGAGGGCCCTGTCCATCCAGTCGCTGTCCTTGTTACAGTTTAATACAAGGTTCCATTCCATGAGGATACATCTACGCGCTTTTTTTCCTTAAAAAGAGAGAGAGTGTTAATTTTTAAAATCTGATTTTTGTTTGTCCTCCACTTAGTTGTGTAGCACTTAGGTGCTGGGGTTTGAACCGGGTCTTCATGCGTGCCTTGCAATCGCTCTACCACTGAGCCACCTATCCAGCTCCCTACCACTTCTTAGTAGCCACGTGACTTGATCAAGTTTCTTGATATGTTGACTTAAATTTTATGTTCCTCAGTTGCAAAACACAGAAAATAATAACACTTACCTCATAAGGAGACTAAATGAGATAATCTCTACATAACATCCAGTATAATGCTTGGCATATCATTACTTCTTATTTTTCACAAAGCTTTTTGTTCATAGTATCCCTGTTATTGATATTGTTAGTGTTTTTACACAAATGACAAAGACTTAAAAAAAATAGTTCTGCTTGATAATGGGACGTCCACTTTGAAAACACATCTCCTCTGCTTTCCCTACATTCACAGATGATTCCCACAGAATTACAGGTGTGCTGTCTTGAGGGTTCATTATCTTTCCCAGTTTCTTCTCTACCTCATTCATCAACCTTCTAGACCCTTTGGGGTTTGGGCCCCTTTCCTCATGCCCTAAAAGGAGGAGGTAATTGGCCACTTCCCTGAGTGCCTTCCCTACAGAGCCCTGAGCTGTGTGAGACCCGCCTTCAGCACATCTACCTTGCATTATCATTATTAGTACAGTGTCCCGCTGCCTTACTTGATTATAATTGACTGCAGAGAGAGGACAAACTTTATTCACCTTTAAAATATCTATGCCTCTGTGCCTACTTTTGTAAATGAGTAAAGGCAACAATAAACGGTTTATTTATGATTTGCAATGTCCTTTGTTAAACAAGACAATTCCATGTTGAAACTGTAAGTGGCTGTCCCTTAGGTGTTCCTCTTTACACATTAGGGTGTCTGGCCGCATGCACACTTGCCACAATCTTTATGGCTCATTTCATGGTGCTTTCTGGCTCTCTGATGTAGCTGCCTGAGTCAGAAAGGTAGGTTCTGTCCTGCTTTAGACCTAAAGGCAAAACCCTGTCCTTTCTTCTTTTTTTACATGAGGAAGCCATTCATATACCATATTCCTTTTGCTTATTAGTTTTTATACATATTTAGAGGATATTGGGAGAGATATTACCCCTTACCCTGTGGTTTTCTACCATGTTGGGACACTCACAAAGTCTCACTGGCATCACAGGTGTGCCTGCTGGATGCACGCCCTGGGAAACGTAGCCTGGCCCTGGGTCAACACCTGGGCCAGTCATTTGTTGCAAATAGATTCATCCAGTGCGGTTTGTTTACAAATCTAGAGCATGAAAGCCAGGATGATTCCAGGACCTTGAGACTTGCCAATTAATTTTAGTCATTACCTTTGTAAATATAGTTTCTGGAGCTAAAATCAAGTAAACTTCATTGTTCTTGGAATCCAAACCATTCAATGATGACTTTGAGTATTTTCCATCAGTGGTAAACTACAGGTCCTCCCTCCCCTTGAAGCAGGCACTGTTCCTTCTCATCAGCACTGGCATATGCTGTGCATTCCATCCTACTGCATGAGTGATGGACTTGATGTCACTGGTAGATTTCATTACATGTCATTCATATTCTACAAGCAATTCATAATAATTCTCATTTCAATATCTTGGGAGCAAATGCTATTGCCTGCTTGCTTTCATACACTGATATATTGAAGTGTTTGAGAGTATGCAAATATCATACCCGCTTGTGGAGTCCAGAAATCCAGTAGCACCAGAGAGTTGGGGCCAGTCCAGCTCATTGGTAATTGCAGATGGCAAATTTAAGAAGGAATTCTAAAGAAAAAAAAATAAAGTAGCAATTATCAAAATGGCCATTTGTTTTCTCTTTTTAAAAGCATTTTTTAGGGCTGGAGAGGTGGCTCAGTGGTTCGGCGACTGCCTGGCATGCACGAGGATGTGGGTTCAAACCCTAGCACCGTGCACACAACAGTGTCAGAGCAACAAAGGCCACAGGAAAAACTAAATAAAATTGATTCTCTATTTCTCTCTCTTTCTCACTGTCCCTCTATCTCTTTAAAAAAAGTATTTTTTTAAAGACAAACAATCCAGAATCACCCCCACATCATCCACATCCCGGTCTCGTGACTCTTCTATATTTTCCCCCAAAACAGATATATATATTTCCAGAATGAAAGTATTGCATAAGTATTATTTAGCTTCTTGGGGGAGTAAAAAGTAAGCTAAAATCCAAAATTTACAAAGAACTCAAAAAGCTTAATACCAAAATCACAAACAATCCAATCAATAAAGAGACCAGAGAGCTAAACAGAAACTTCTCAACAGAGGACATTGATCAAGCCAATGAGTACACGAGAAAGTGCTCTAAATCACTAGTAATCAGAGAAATGCAAATCAAAACTACATTAAGATTTCTCCTCAGTCCAGTCAGATTGGTAAAGATGAAGAATATAAACAATAACAGATGCTAGAAGGGGTTTCAGGGAACTGGGAACATTAGCACACAGTTGGTAGAACTGCAGGCTAGTATAGCTGCTCTGGGAAGCAGTGTGAAGACGCCTTAAAAAATTAGGGATGTATCCACTATACGATCCAGCTTTCCTTCTTCTGGGTATTTTTCCAGAGGAGTTAGAATCAGCACATTACGGTGACACAGCAAAATCAATGTTCATAGCAGCTCAATTTACAATAGCTAAATAATGGAACCAATCCCGATGCCCCTCACTGGATGAATGGATCCAAAACCTCTGGTATATGTATATATATATACAATTGAATTCTACTTGGCAATTAGAAATAACAATATTGTGGTCTTTGAAGGTAAATGGATGGCAATGGAAGAAATCATGCTGAGCAAAGTTAGCCTAACCCAGAGTCAAGGGTCCAATGCATTTGTAGAGGCTGGAGCTAAACCCAGGCTTGGGTGAAAGGTAGTGAAACTACCTTTAGGATTAGACCCAGCAAAGGCGTAGCAACACATAATCTAGGGCAACCATAGGTATGTGGGGGCGAAAAGAGGAAGGGGATGGGTGGGGTGAAGAGTGAGGGAGGGAGGACAGAGAAGGATCTAGGGAGATGATCAACAATTTAGCATACTTTTTATGCCCCTGAGAATCCAAATAATACTTATGCAATCATTTTAGTTCTAATTCACAATCTAAGCATTTACATCACTTGTAGGGGCAAAATGTAGAAGAATCAAGAGACTAGGGTGTGGGTGATGTGGGGGTAATTCTGGTTTAAGAACAAATGCATATCATATTGTTACTTTATATGCATTTATGATTGTATAGTAACTCAACTTCTTAATACAAAACTTAAAAAAACATTTTTTTTGTGTGTGTTTTCTTTCTTTCTTTTTAGAGAGAGGAAGAGAATGAGAGAGAGAAAGAGAAAGGGAAAATCAATTTTATTTATTTTCTCATCTGGCCTTTGGTTCCCTGACACTAAATTGTATATGTGGTGCTGGGGTTTGAACCTGGGTTCTTGAGCATGCCAGGCAAGCACTCTAACTGCTGAGCCACTGTTCCAGCACCTGGCTGTTTGTTTTCTACAAGTACTAAGACTATCCATGCCCTAAGCATTGTTGTGTAGGTATCTTTCTGTTTTTCCCTCTCTTCAAGAACCTTCGTCATTTGAAGCAAATGACTCAACTTTAACCTTTACCAGAGAATTCACAATGCTCAACACCACCCATGAACTGGCTTCTAGTCATTTCCTGTGAAACACACGGAACACATGGAGTCTTATACCTTTGAGAGGGATGCTTCACTAGACAGGTGAACTTCCTACTCTTAAATTTTCTGAGATTTCCCCTCTTTTTCAGTTTAGATCATCAGATGATTTCTGGAAAAGTAATTGCCCTGAAAAATAGTACCCAAGGCTCCCACAAAAATGCCTTTGCCAGATTTAGACCTGTGCTCTTAGTCAATAAGGTGGTACCCCTGACCTTCTTGTCAGTCTCAGACACTTTTGAGAGTTGAATTATGGTTTCTTTTTCCATAAAGAAGCACCAGTACTCAGTATGGCCTATAATTTCAAGAGGTGCACAGGCCCTGCTATGGTTTGAATATGGTTTGTCCCCTCTGAAACTCAAGCTGGAGTTTAATCCCCAGTGTGGGGTATTAAGAGAATGGAAACTTCATCAGACTGTGGTGTTTAGAGGTGGGGCCTTTAGAAGGTGATTAGATAAGTTCACCAGGGTGGAGCTGTGTGATTGGGTACTGGTGGCATTATAAGAAGAGGGAGAGAGATGACCTGTTCCCTGCTTCTCACCATATTACGCCCCGTACTACCCTAGGAATCTTTCTGCAAGAAGACTGTCATCAGATACAATCCCTTGATCTTGCATCTCTAGACTATGAGCCAAAATAAACTTCTTTCTCTATAACTTACCAAGTCTGTACAATTTTGTTATAAGCAACAGAAAACAGACTAACAAACACCCCCCTGCAACTACTGCAGTGTCAATAACCCCCTGACTTGGAGTGTTGACAAAAATAGGATTCTTTTGAGTCACATTTCTATGGCTGGTGCAAAACCACAGGAGAAAAGTATGGTCAGTTACAATCTCTCATTGTTCCTTTTATAAGTACTCTCTCACAAATCCCTCCTGTGGTCTAAATTTTAGGAAAATCTTATCTAAATTGGTACATTTGGAATAGGCTTGCTAGATTCAGCAAATAAAAATATACGATGACTGATTTAACTTTAATTTCTGGCAAAGAGTGAATAACTTTTAGTATGTGTATATCCCATGTGATAGTTAGGACACGTGCATTCTAAAATGTTTATTTGTTGCTTATCAAAATTTGAATTTAACTAGATGTTCTGTGTTGTATTGAGGAATCCTACTTTGGTTAGGAATGCTAAAAGTCAATATTTCTTTTTTGTCTTGACTGACAAGAAACCTCAATGTGTGGCTGTAGAAGTCCTTGTAGCTCTCAACATAAAAAACATGTCCTTTTTTGGGATAAACATGAAAACCTCAGTCCTCCTTTATTGGTATTTTAGGATTTAAAATAAATTAAGGATAATGTCTCAAGACAAATCACAGACTCCTGCCTCCTGCTCTCTTCCTCACCACAATGATTCTGATCCTGTGTCCTACAGAGACCAACCATGGAGGGAAAGAAAAATCCATCTTTACAGTTCTTTCTAATTCCAAAAAAGCACATGTCATTATAAAAATTCAAATATTATAGTAATATACAATATAGAAATAAAAGTCCCTCATTGTCTTCCTCTAAGAGGTAGCTATTGTGAGGCAGATACTATGAAGTGTGTAGCACATATATGGAGTATACATAAAATAAAATCTATCATAATTTTTACTCTTGGAGGTGGAAACTCAAGCAATCTTCCTCCTGTGAGCATGTTTCAGAATTAGAACTTCAAATAAATAAAATAAAAATTTATACTTCTCAATTGTGGACTGTTATGGGTTGAATTGTCTCCCTACCAAAAGATACGTTGAAGTCCTAAGTCCCAGTACATTGGAACATGACCTTATTTGGAGATAGGGTCATTGAACGTTTAGTTAAGACAAAGTCATACTGAAATGGGATCACCCCTAATCCCACATGACTAGTCCTTATAAGAAAAAGAAGAGGAGATGCAGAAACAAAGATACAGGAAAGACAATTTAATGGTGGAGGCAGAGGTTAAAGCCTTGTTTTGGGAAGCCAAGGAATGTTGATTGCTAGCCATCACCAGGAGCTAGGAGAAGAGAGATGAAATAGATTCTCCCCCAGACCCCTCAGGAGGAACCAACACTGCTGGCATCTGGGTCGTGGATTTGTAGCCTCCAGAAAGCAAAGACAGTAAGCTTCTGTTCTTTGGAGCCACCAAGATTATGGAACTTTGTTAAGGGAGTCCTAGGAAATAACACATGACCTGAGTTGGGCAGTTTACTTCTGATCCTTATTATTTAGGGAACAAAGAGTTGTATCCCTCTATTATGTTGATTTACTTATCAAAATATGTCATATAATAAATAATTATGTTCAAATGTAGCTGTTATCTATAATGCCTGCATATTTTCCATGGATCTCTGAGCTTCCTCTGCCCCTCCTTCCTCTGTTGACTCCTCTTCCCACACATGGAGCTCTCTCCATTCTTATCCTTGTCCAAACTGTGATTTCCAGCACAGTAGGGAGGTGGTCAGGAAGGATGGCTTCCTAGGAGACACCTGCATAAATTGTGACTTCTGAAGGAGAAGAACAAACTCATGGAAAGGGGGCTCACAAATGATTTCAGAGGACCATGGGTCCCAGCGACTTGTTCTTCTACCCCTCGGCAGTTGGCACCAACCACTTTCTGCTCAAAACTCCACCAAACTACTGTGGCTCACCTCCTCTCTGTTTTGGTGCCTATTTTTCCTGCCACAATGAAGCAACTTTCCTCTGTGCTTTATCTTATTCCCCCCGCATCTTTCTGCTTACAATGTGTGTTTGCTGTAGGAATAAAGAATATTCAATTCTGCTAGAGAAGACAAGAAAAACAAATAAAATGGATAAAACTCATAAGCTGTGTTAAGCAGAGATAGTGAGTAAGCAAGCAAATTGCAAGAGGTAGACAGAATTGATGAGCTGTGTTATGTCAGTCAGTAACCTGTAAAACATGTTGAAAGTTAAGAGAACAAGTCACTCCTTCCCCACCCTAATCCTTCACCCTCTTCTCTGTCGTCTGGTGATGGTGGATATGGAAACCAGAACTAGGGTTCTGATCTGGATGGGGCTGTTCTCCCTTCTATAGCAAGAGGTTAGACAAGAACTCTGCTGGCATAGGGAGGCATGTCTAATATCCTCTGTAGCCTGAAATAATGTGGGGTGGGCAGTAGTACTGAAATGTGCCAGCAAAACAGGGAAAGAAATCGGGAGATCTGGTCTCCATGTCTAACTCTACAAGTACAGTAAAACTCCATAATTTGGATGCAATTTCATTGGCTGTGGGCGCTCTACTCTGTGAAGCCCCCATTCGAATCAGGAGAATGACAGTTTTTGTCTCCAGTGGGAGGTGTTGGACAGTAGGGTAGGTGGGGAAATGGCAGGAAACTCTTTGGAATTGGAGTCTCCATGCCTCCAGTGTTCTCCCAACTCAATCCCTATTTAAGAAATGGATCTGTACTAGCTGGGCGATTCCTGGAATCCTTGTCACTCTCCAGGAATTCTCAGTCAGCCCTGGAAGCATCCCCAGTAGGACTTGAACTGCACTGGACAGCAGCTGGTGCTGAATAGCAGCTGAGCCCAGGGTGAGTTTGCATTCCGCAGCTGCAGCCCTGGAAGGCCTGGGTAGGCCAGCTGCATAGGTTTATCCTGCTGATTTGATTAACGTCAAAATAAGGCAAAGCTGTGTTTTCCTGCTTGAATGTCTTCGGCTTCAGTTACAGTGCTATGGTGAGATTTTGCTGGTTCTAGCTGTGCATATCAGGGAAGATGCAGCTTTATCAGTATCTCATTCTTAGTATTTCTCATGAGCACAGGACTATTACCTTATCTAGTTCAACAGGACTGTCAGGAAAATCAAAAGACAGAGAGAAATGCATTGACAAGTCAGAAGCCCCATACAATGCAAAGGACTGAGGTTAAGATGGACTACCTAGTGCCCCTTTCCAAGAGGTTTGTCCCCGGTTTAAGAGGAGTGCAGTTTATTGTTAGATAACAGAAAGAATTTGAGCAGCCCAACGGCAAACTTGACATATTTTTTCTTTCTTAGTAAATTCGGTAGATAAAAATGAAAAGTACCAGCCATTAATAGCAAATGTTTTATAGAGCCTAGCTTAAAAAAAAAGAAAAAGAATGTTTAAGTCATATTACATTAAACACTAAAAGCTTTATTCACACAACATTATACCCAAGATATTTTAGGCATTCAAGGCAGAAAAAATGCAAATTAAGATTTTCCTGATCAACGCATGCTTATTCCTCTTGAGCATTTATGTTCTTGGGAGCTTGTCTTAAATGTATCTTAAATGTACATATGTGGAAAGATTTAATGTTTATCAAGTAAATTTTTCCAATCTTAAAAAGCCTGAGCAAACAACAAAGAGGGTGAAGTCAACTATTGCATTAATTCCAATTTTTCCTTTGACTTCTCAATGACATAAATGTGTTTTTATGCCATAATTAGCACATGGATGCTACTTTGTGTAACATTTTTCTTTAATATTGCTCTCTCTGTGTGTATTTCCATGCATTGAGAAAATCCACTGGTTCTCTCTCCCCCTCTGTTTGTTTCTTTTTAACAAAGAATAGAGATTTATTTTTCAGTCCTGAAGGCTGCAGAGTCCAAGGTTGAGGGCAGACGTCTAGTCAGAGCCTTCTTGCTGAGCCTTCCCTGCCTCATTCTCATGTTTTAATGAATATCTAGTATTGACAGTGTTTTGGAATTGTGAATTATTTTAAGCCATTGCTTCAACAAGCAGCTGATGTTTGAATCCCTGAAAGCTTTGTTAGGTGAGAGAAAGAATAACGCTATCAATCACAGAGTCATTGCGTTGTGCCAGTCTTCCAATGATAAAGGGAAGATCCTCGGTGGTTTTATTTCACTATTTACTTTTGGGCCCTCCCTGTGCAGAAATGCTATTGAATACTTGTGCAATGTATTCCATTTTCTAATACATTTAACTGGGTTAGATCTAAATTGATTATTTTCAAACAATGCAAGTTCATTTGGAAGAATTTGAGGATAACTACTGTTGGAAAAAGGAAAATAATCATCGATTAAGTTATTATTATTTATTTCCCAGAAATTAAATTCTCAAACAATGTATGGATATTGTTGTTTTGCTAAAACAAAAAAATATCTCTTGGTTTGGTGTTTGGATAATTCACGAGTCTCAAGACGGGGTACTTGGAGACAAAGGCTCTTTCTTGTGGGGACCATAGATCTCCCAGTTCTGCTTCTGTGCAAGGCCTTCATTGTCCTGCAGGTGGCGCACATGATACTGTCTTCCTGTTCTATGCCTTTCAGTTCCACAGGCCACTAAAATGTCCTTTTCTTCCCCTCCTGGGCGCCACACACCACCGCCTGCCCAGTCCCCACCGCATCTTACTAGCTTAGTGTTTTTTCTATCTTTTCTTTTAAAAAACTTTTTTCCTTGGGTTGGAATGGTGGTTCAGTGATTAGACACTTGCCTGGCATGTGAGAGGATCTGAGTTCAAACCCCAGCACCAAGTACACAACTGAGTGTTGGAGAAACCAGGACCAGATGAAAAATAAATAAAATTGATTTTCTCTTTCTCTCACTCTGTCTGTCTTTCTCTTTTAAAAAAATTGTTTTCCTTAGTGCCTTTTCTTATTTGAACATCAAAATCTAAAACTTCACACAAACTTTCCTGCCCTGGCCTATTCCTTTAGGTTTTGTTACATGAATTACATCTACGGATGAATTTATACCCATTTGTGATGCTTGAATGAGCTGTTTCCTAGGTAACTTTTGGATTTGAAGCACAAGTGGGGAGGGGAATTGATATTGAGTTCCCCATATGTGCCAAGCACTGAGACAGGAAGCTTGCACACACTGTAATTTACTAACACACCTCTGTGAAGCAAGGGTTTGTTTTCCTCTTTCCCTTCTTCCTTTTCTGCCTTCTACAAGCACCTTTTGAGCAACCAGCATTTATCAGATGCTGGATATTATGTCTTCAAAAATAACAACCACCTTCATTTCAGACACAGGACAGTGAATGAAATGGAGGAGCCCCAATCCAACGAGAGCTAGGAGAGCCCTGTTTATCACAGGCACCTCTGGTTGCCAGATATGGTCTGCACAGGATTTCTGCTCTTCTCCTTGGTGGAAGAATCTCTCAGTCAGAACAATGCAGAGCCCAGGAAAGCTCTGTGGAATAGAACTCAGAGGGAGTTTAGTGGACTTGTTAAGGCCACAGAGTTCTAAATAGCGGGGCTGGGATTTGAACCTAAGTTCTGGTGGAATTAGGAAGAGAAAGGCTTGGAGTAGGCCATCCTTGGCCTTTAGCAGTCCATTTGTTTTACATCCAGTCCTTACTTTTCTCCCGAATTGTCAAACCCCATGAAATCAGAAAATTGGCTAAGCTGGGTTTGCTAGTTGTTGAAAATGAGACTTCCAGATTGCCTGTTTAGGGGATGATCTCCTAGATACTGCTTTGGGTAAAAGGTTCCAAAATCTGCAAATAACCTGAGAGTTGCCACCGTCTTTTTCTTTGTTTCTCTTTTATAGAGGCACTATCTAATGTATGAAGAGTGCAGAATGAGCATTTTGGGGATAAATAATGAGGCAATATGTAACCCTACATAGATACTCATATACACATTCCCCTCTCAGAATCCTGGGGCTCCTCTAGCCTTACATAAACCCAGGAAAGGTGGCTCCCAAGGGTGCACATGCCTACCCTGGAGGCCTGCCTTCCAACAGGCTGACAGATAAAGTTCAGAAGGATACAGTGAGAATAGATCACCTGGAGTCTGCCAGTGCAATTCCAGACTTAACCAGGTTAGGCAGCACAGCTCTCATCAACTAAACTAATGCTTTGAAATAGTTAACTTCAAGAAAATAATTTAACACAGTGAATTTGATTTGTAAACCTTACACTCCCATGTGTTTGAGATGAGCCTCACATTGAAAGAGGATCGCTATGGCCTTATAATTTACAGCTTACACATGCATGCATGTACACACACACATAGAAGGAGGGAGAAAAGGAGTGAGAGAAACACCTCAAGGACATCAACGATTAGCCTGCACAGGGCACTCTGTTGAATAGCTTGAATATCGTACCAGGCAGCTGTGGCCGCCTTCTTCACTGTGCTCACAGTATAAACAGGCACAGACAATGAACAATTCCTACAAGATGGCTTTGAAGACATTCCTTAACCCCTCCATACCTCAATTTTATAACCCATAAAAATGAATTAATAATGTCACCTATCTCATTGGTTGGTTGAATGAGATTAGAAAAGATAATTAGATAATCCATGTACAAAGTTTAGGCTATGAGTGCTCAATAAAAGTTGACTACAGTATGACTAGGGCACCCTAGGGTGCTATGGCAGTACATAGAAGCGACAGCTAAGTTACATGTGCAGCTTTGGGGAACAGATCTTGGAAGAGGTATTATATAAGGAGAGCACAATGGTTGGAAAGTTTGTGCCCCCTCAAAATTCATGTTAAAACTTCGTATCCAATGCTGATAATGTTCAAAGATTTGGTGTTTGGGACATGGTTCAGTCACTAGGGCTTCACCCTCATGAATGAGATTAGTATCCTTATAAAAGCTTCCAGTAAACTCCCTTTGTCCCTTCCACCATGTCAGGACACAGCTAGAAAGTGTCATTTTTGAATCAGAGAGCAAAACTTAACCAGACACTGTATTATTTGTGTCTTGGTTTTGGACTTCCCAGCATCCATAACTGTGAATAATACATTTATGTTATTCATTAATGACCTAGTCTAAGATATTTTGTTATAGCAGCCAGAACATACTAAGACAGTGAGTCCTGGAAGGCCAATAAGAGGGAGCCAGGCAAAGAACAGAAGGGCAAAGTAGTTCAAACAAATCACCATATTATGTTCAAAGAAGTCCAGCAGACACCAATCCCATTTATTGATTCATGAAAAATTCCCCTCAAACTTAGCAGCTTAAAACATGCTACAAAGAAACATGCAACAATAACTGCTTGGCATCTATTATTGTGCCCATTTGATGCACATTTAAACTTCAACTTGAGATAGATAAGTAATTCTGAGGGGAAAAGTTTAGCATCTTATCTTTGACCCTACACCAGTCCCAAAACTTAAGAGGCAATGAAGAAGTAGTCCAATGAAGAATTCTAGCAAAATATGGCCAGTAAATAAACACAGAATGGCAGGTAAAGCTCCATCTTTCAACATCTTGCCTGCATACAGCTTTTTTTTAAAACCTTGTCAGATCCTCTTAGTTTCTTCCTTTTCCCTTTTCTATTATTTATTACTCAAGCTCCAAACCTATGATTTATTTATTCAATGAATGAGTCAGGGGATGCATTTATTCAACTGCCTCATACCAAATGAGAACACACCATGCAGTTGGACTCATTCTACTGATTTCTATTCCTTCCATCACTTTTTTCCCAGTGTGGTTGGAGAACTATATCCAGACTCATAAAAGAAAGAAAACAAGAGCTTAAAATGCCCTGCTTTTATACAATGATAATCACAAGTCAGTTCTTTCATGGGACCAGGGAAACAAATTATTTCACAAACAGAAAAAAATAAGTCTACCAGGGGCCAGAAATGAGCAATGAAAAGTGAATCCTCTAAATGTGGACCCTTCAGATTATCTTTGATTACGTGAAGGTTGGTCATTTCTAAAGCAGTCAGGTTGGGATTTGTTTGAGGTGTGGATAGTTTTTCTTTTCTGGGAGATAATCTCTAGAATTTGAAAACCAGATGAAATCTAAGTTCCTAGTCAAGTCACAGAGGTGACAGTGGGGAAAAGACATCACTGGATCACCCTAAGAACCAAGCCCACCATGGGCACACACTCTGCAATGTCTGAGTCATAAGCAAGCAGTTCATTTTCTCCTCTCCTCTTTATCTTACATCAAGAGGTCGTCAACATGAAACCTTGCTGCCGTACCCTCCAGGACATATATTTCCCGTGGTCCTAGGTCATTGCAACAGCCTCTGGCCCTGCTTCCTCACTCTCCTCTGACTGTCTTCAGCAATGGGCCCGAGAGTATCATGGGTCCCTATTTGAAATACAGATACTGATTTACTGGGATTGGGGTGGAGCCTTAGATTCTGGCCAAGTTTAGGAATGCTGATCTACAAGCTACTGTGGCTATTCACTGTCCTCTCACACATGGCATCTCCCACTTCCCCAGCCTCTCCTCCATCCCCCTTTCCTACCCTACTCAACAGCCTTTAGTCCCCTGAACCTACCACTGCCCCCTCAGACCTCTAGGCCTTCCTCCTACTCCACCGACTTTATTGGTCAGTTGCTACTCACTGGTCAAAAGTTAGCTAAATCCTGACCTCCCCTGAGGGCCTTCCTTGACCTCCCTACCTTCCTCTATTAGGCATCCTCTCCCATGTTCTGTCTCTATCTTGGGCATATTTAGCTATTTGCACCTAACCTGCGAACTCTAGGATGGGGTTGGCCAGCTTTCTCGAGAAAGGGACAGATAATAATAATATTTCAGGCTTTGCAAGCTCATTTGGCGTCTGTTGTGGCTACTCAGTTTTCATGTTGTAATGTAAAAGTGGCCATAGACAGGACAAAATAAATAAACATGAATGTGTTCATATAAAACTTAATTTGCAAAAACTGGTGGATGGAAGTACTTGGCCAAAGGGTCAGAATTTTTTTTACTGCTGCTCAAGGATCCCACAGACTCAGTTTGTATTTGGGCTCCATGTTTAACTTTCCAAGTCTCAGTTTCTTTATAAAAGATATATAATAATAGAGACTTTTTAGTATCATCATCTTTACAACAAAATACCATAGACTGGGTAATTTATAATAAATAAGAAGTTTATTGCTTAGTCTTCTGAAAGCTGAGAAGTTCAAGATCGAGGCATCAGGAGATTCAGTGTCTGGTGAAGGTTCTCTGCTTCATAGATAATGCTTTATTGCTGGGTCTTCACATGGCAACAAAGGCAAGGGAATTCCCTAGAACCCCTTTTATAAGGGCATTGATCCCTCTCATGATGGTAGAAACCTGATTAGTTGACCACTTCCCAAAGAGTCCCACCCCTTCATACTATCAGAACTGGTTAAATATGAGTTTCAAGGGACACCAACATTCAGGCCATAACATGTATTAAATGAGATATTCCCAACTAGACTTTAAGTTCCTCAAAGTTAGAAACTTAACTACTGAAGCCCCAGTTGTCCATTTTTATCCATTTTCTCTGTCTTTAATAATAGAGCAGTGGTAGTTAGGCATGTGGCTTCCCAGTGAGGGACTGTATTTAATCTCTGTTGCAGCCTGGTGTGGCCATGTGACTAGGTTGTGGACAATGGAGAGACTGGTTGGGAGAAGGGGAGAAGCAGAAGGACAGAGGTGGGGGAAGAGAGGGACAGAAAGAGGTAGGTGGGGATGTGGCACATCTGGGCCAAGTTGTCCCCAGGGGTGTGTGTCTTTAGTTGGCCATTTTTCTTCCCTTTATGTGGGAAGTGGCAAGTCCAGGAGCAGCCACTTTAGACCCAGGATGGAAGGTGCATATGGAGGAAGCCCTAAACATCCTCCAGGCCTGGGCTGCCTCCCCCTGGATTGTAAAGGAGAAGACAACACACTTTTATCTTTAGTCACTGAATTTTGGACTCTTTGCTATGTCAGCTGAGCCCCTACCCTGCCTGTCTTTTTGAGAAGGGCTGACTCATCCACTCATTCTTGCTGGCTTTCAAATACATGTCTCCAACATGAGACCGTGACCTCTATATACTTCCTGATATATTTTATTTTAACCTCTTTGTCCATTAGGCTTTAAATTCTTGGCTTGGTGATGCTGTCCTCAATTTCTGCCTCTGGAATCTTTGGACCGTGTACTTCATACCTGCTCCTCTTGATTTTCCTCTAGGAATTATGGTTTAGCTCATACCTCTGACTAATCCTCCACCCACTGCCTAGGTAAGAACTCCCTGGGAAATCGAGCTGAAGCCAGTCTCTACCCCCAGACTTTTGGACTAGGGCTCTTCTCCACCTTCCACACCTGTCCAAGGAGTAGTATGGGAGGAATTAGTTGAAAAAAAAAAACTAATGAATGAAAGGTATGCAGAAATCAATTCCAACCATTCAAAATTATTTATAACTGCCAGAATTGTCCTCTTTCCACATTCCAACAGACTTGAGATTCTGTTTACTTTGTGATGAGCTAGTTCTGTGTGACCCGTTTTAAGGCTAACATGGGAGAGCATGAAACAAAGTAATAGATATAATTAACCAGAGGGCAAGAGATTGCCCTCCAGTTGGAGCAGCATGCTGGGCAGCACAGGTGTGGACGGACCTTCTTCCGCAGACTGTCTGTGTGGAAATCTCCATCTAAAGTGCTGGAGATGCAGGCATGTGGGATGATTAATTATAAATGCCTTTCAGAAGTATGGAGCTTAAAATACTTTCATCTTGTGTTTCATAACAATGGACACTTGGTTTTTTAATTATCTCCAAAGGCAGTGAGGGCTAAAATGATGGATGTTTTCAGAAGAATGATGTTAGGATTGCACCCCAGTTTACTGGCACCGGGGAGACCCAGACGTTCACCTTGAGTAGGAAGGGAAGGGCGTTGAATTGATCAGAATTCAGGAACAGCCTGTTTTGCTTGTGTTCGTGCACAGCGAAAGAGAACAGAAGAACGTTCTGTCTCTGGTGGCCTGATGACTACAGGAGGAAAGAATTTGCCAGTGTGAACACAACTCCCTTTTCCTAGCAGAATAAATGAGAAGCAACTAGATTCGAGGTTTCTCCTCTCACCACTTAGCATCTTCAATCTGCTAGCCTGTGAAGTGTCCAAGGAGCAGAAAATGTAATGTTACCCAGTTTTACTAAACAATAGCTTTTCCTCATCTTAAAAAAATAACAGAAAAGTATTCTAATGCTTACATATTTCTGGAATTAACTCAGAATTTCCATATTTTATGTGCTCCCTGAATATCTGCCTTTATGCTTAGCGGAAGCTTTAAGAGCCTTGATAAATCCAGAGAGTAGGAAGCAAGGCAGGTGAGTGAGAGTAGATTATAGCCCTGATCCTGCCCGTGCTGTTTGTGGGCTAATAAAGAGTAGCTGGACCTGATAGAATTATCTCAAAGAGAAATGATGCATTGGGGCTCGAAAGGTGGGGGCTGCTTTGCTCTGGGGTGAATATGTATTTTCTGCCACCAGATTAAGGATTCATTTTGTCCTTGACACAGCACGAAATTCAATCTGTGCCTACTTACCCTACAGACAGCAGCCTGCCAGGGGTTGTGTAAAGATTTTATAATAGGACAGGCAACCGTCTTCAGGAGGAAAATAAACATTTGGGAAACTGTATTTCAGAATCGCTTCTCTCCCTCCACCTCCTTCCCCAACCCATCAAGCAATTCCAACTCATTGAAATGCAGCATTTAAAATTTTGGAATTCATTGGTGAACAGATGGATGAAGAGGCAGGAGGGCAGCGTCCGCTGTTGTCCTCCATGATCTCTCTACCTCCCCTTCTTTTTCAACAGAGCAATTCAAGCAGTGACTGTTTCTTCTTTGAAGAGGGGACAGCGTGAGAGTGTTTTCAGATTTACTCTTCATTTTCTTTTGAAACCTTCTAAGTTGAGGACTTCCAGGTAGCTCCATTTGAACCTGACTTCTAAGGTTCAAACATTTGGAGAGAAGCTAACTAGGTGGGGACAGAAACATCTTCCTGTCCCCTGCAAAATGAGGACCAGAACCCTTGGTTTCTGGGAACCATGAGGGTGACTCTTTAGACTTTCTCTCTTGAACTACAAATACCTTTCCAGATGAACACACTCCTAACCTAATTAGATGTAAACAGGTCTCTTGGGTGCCACACTGCGTAACTAGAGGACAGCAGGAGCAGGAGATAAGGGGTTGCGAGGGAGATGCCCACAATGATGGGTTCCTTTTTCAGCGGGTGTGGTTGGGATGGAGTGATGGACTTCTTTGCTTTTGTCCCCCAATAAAGCAAACAAAGCCTTATTGGGAGACAAAGGCAAAGAGATGTTGAGTGGTTTCACACTGGATTAGATGGCTTATGATGAGCACTTGCCTTTCCATAGTGTTTCCTGTCTCTTCCAGACAGCATGATCAAGCTCTTGGTGTGGCAAAAAATGAGCATCGAACATGTTTAAGCATCCTGAAGGGTCTTGATTTACAATATGCTCCCCCACTGTCAGACCCAAGCTGAGACCGCATGGCATAATGTTTGCCTTGGAATAGGAGATCAGTCACCTTATAGTGCTTTTTAGTGTGAACATGAGCTTGTGGAGATTACTTGGGGTAGGGGGGTCCTTCCTAGTCTAAATGCTTGGGCTATAGAATTCGTATTCAGAACCTTTGTCCTGTGGAAGAGGTCAGGGCAAGGTCACAAGGCATCATTATAAAAGTCAAATTTGAGTGGCTGGAATGGTGGCTCAGTGGTATTGTGCTTGCCTGGCATGAGTGAGGATATTGGTTCAAACCCCAGCACCATGTACACAACAAAGTGTCAGAGCAATGAAAGACACGTGAAAAACTAAATAAAATTGATTCTCTCTTCCTTTCTTTCTCACTGTCCCTCTAAAAAAAAAATACAATTTTGGTTGGTTCTGTTCCTCTGGTCTGTTTGGAAAGGTTTCCTAAAGGATTTGAGGAACGAGTGATCTAGTTTTTAGCCAATAGTGTCCAATTTGGGGTGAGGCAGGTCCCAGGGTAATAAGGTCACAAAGAAGGTAGGCAACAGTTGGGTTAAGGCCTTGTGGACAATCAGTCAGGCCTCAGATGCCCACCAGGACCGTACGCTGAATAATTGCTGTCCTGTGACTGCACCCCAGGCCACTTGCCCCAGCTTTTAGGCACCTAATGCGTTTGGTGATTTTCCAACCCTCTCTTCCTCTCTCCTTTCTGGCCCAGGGGTGACACCAGCAGGCTCCAGGCTCAGTCTGAAAGGGTTCCAGCAGCTCAGAATGAGTAAGCAATTGACTCTCAGCTCTAAGACTGCAACTCTGCTCAGCAAACTACCTTTCCCAGACCCTCAGTGGGACACACCTGCCAGTGCAAGTCCAGGATGGAGATGGGAAAGTGGGAGGAGGGAAGGGATTATTTTCTGTCTTGCAATGGAGGACTCCATCTTCCTTTGCCACTCCCAGCTCAGCCTCACTGTGCCCTCTGTGGTCCCAGCAGCAGCTGACCTGGGCACGCTTCACAGTCAGAGTATGCTCCGTGCCCAGGTCTGGGCACCAGCTCACCTCTTCCTCTACCCGCTGGTAATGTCTCACTTTGCTTTTTGTTCTCCGGCCTGAGGATCAGCTACCAACACTTAGAGAACTAGACTTTTATCATGAGAGACACTTTCTACAGAACTATTGAGAATGATCAGAACCAACAGAGAGAAGAGAATGAGCATTTGCTGAGCCTCTTGTAATCTTGCTGGTGCTCGAGTTCTGGCACATTCAACAAACAGTAGCCGAAGGACGCAATGAGACGACTCTGTTCTTTCCCCACTGCCCACACAAACTGCGGTGTTAACTCATCCCCTTCCCCTGGAAGAAGTCCAGGCCAGCCTAATTATGCTTGTGCTCATTCTCAGAAAACATGAATTCCTCTGGTTATGCTACATTTAATTTCAGGAAAGAAAAATGTCCAGTTCTCTGAGTCCAGTCCTCATAGTCGTAAGGAAAACTCCTTGTTCCCAGTCCGTCCCAGCTTGAGGCTGGATAGCTGTGCGGGGAGAGGGAATGTGGTCCACTTTACCAGCTTCCTCTCCACTTACATGCTGAGGCTTCTGACCCCTGAGGATGGTAGCGGAGGAAGAAAAGGTGCATTTTGGGGTGAGTGCCGCTGGCTGGGAAGATGTCCAGAGCTGGCTCCCCATAGCAGGGGCTGTCCTGGGGCTCTTGATGGAGCCTTCCCTGGTGGAGTTGGTGCCTTCTCTACACCCCCATCAGTAACTTAAGTCTGCTGTGTCATCCCTGGTCAGTTGAAGGCGAAGCCCTGTGAGGTCACCTTGCCCCTGCAGGCTTCCTCTCTGGACCATCTCTCTCTTCCATGTGGTCCTTTTCCTTTCCCAGGGAACACTCTTTCTGCTCTGCTGCTTGTGTCACTGCCTTTCCATTCCTCATGGCGTGTCATGCATCAGCCAGCTTGGCTGTGGACTCAGGTGATCCCTATCCAGGTTTCTCAGTGGCTTCCTTATAGTGATGGGGAGGCATCTGCACCTTCCCCTGTGCAGAGAGCTGGGCCCCACTGCCATCCTAAAACCGGCTCTTTCTAGACTCAGCTCTGGTGGACCCTTGAGGAAGGAGTTAAGCAATGGCTGCAGACCTGGTTTCACTCCCTTCTTTATTTAATTTATTTTAATTTTATTTATTTATTTTTTAGTACCAGGTATTGAACCCAGTGGTGCTTAATCACTGAGTGACATCCCCAGCCTATTTTTTTTCTTAATTTTAATTTTTGAGATAGAATCTCACTAAGTGTCTTAGGGCCTCCCTAAGCAATTGAGGCTGGCTTCAAATTTGTGAATTTGAATCCTGCCTCAGCCTCCTGAGCCTCTAGGATTATGGGCATGTGCCACTTTTCCAAGTCCTGATATTTCAGAGGTGCTCAAATATTTCACTTAGAAGAAATCAAATGGTGGGAAGATGGGAATAGTTGGTCCTGTATTTTGGGGGCCTCAGATAAAGCTTAGGTGGAAATAAATACTTCCTGTTATAAAAATTACCCTAGATTTCTGACAAGGTAGTAGTCATTATTCATATCTTACAGATAAGGAAATTAAGACTCAGGAAATAAATAAATGTAATTGGCCAAGCCAGGATTTGAATTCATAATTTGAAGCCAGGATTTTGAACTCAGGATTTGAATTGGGAATCCAAGATTATTGTACATACAGGTACATTAGGAGCTTGTTTTCCCGTCTGGTTACTGCTTCTGATTCTGGAGTCAGCTTGGAATATGGCCCTTGGGTTATCAGTGGGGCGACTACATTGAAATTTGTCTAGGCCAGCCCATGTTAATGACTGTTGGCCTGTATTATTGTCAATAGTGATGTCTTTCCTCTCAAACTGTCCAGTTTGGATAATAAATTAATTATATGCTCACCATAATGATTAGGGTTTGAGAGTGTCATTCAGAGGGACCAGAAGAAACAGAAGTTTCTTAGGGGGATGGACTCTTCCACACCCTCCAAAGGTTGGGTTAGACTCTGTGGGGAAGTTCTGTAGTTGGAAGTGAAGTTCAGGCAGTTTCTTCCTGATTTAAGAATGCCAGGGAAGCCCAGGGTCAACCACAACACCCAGCTTGGTGCTGTTTGGACATGGTAGAAACTTTAAGAGGTGAGACCTAATTGGAAGTCCTTCGGTCACTGAGAATGTACCTCCAAAGGGGACTGTGGTACCCTGGCACTTTGTTCTTTCTGTCTTTTGCTTCCTGGCCATGAAATGAGTGGTTTTGCTTTGTTCCTGCCATGATGGGCTGCCCCACAACAGGCCCAAAGCAACAGGGCCAATAGATCATAAACTGGAACCTCTAAAAATATGAACCAAAAGAAACCTTTTCTTTTGACACTTTAATTACCTCAGGTATTTCATTATAGAGATGGGAAGCTGACTAACACAGTGGTATCTTCATCCACTGTCCTAATGGAACTGTCAGGATGGGAAGGGAGTGAGAGTTGCATGCCCACTCTTGATTCTAGATAGATTTTTGTGGTTATCTATTTCTTTGCTTTCCCACTGTACTTTCCTAGTTTAGGACATTTTAACCAGAATTATAACAATCATCTTGAACTTCCTAAGAACATTTTATTTGGGGCTGGAGATGTAGCTCTGTAATTGTACACTTGCCTAACCTGTGAAGCCCTCAGTTCAATCCCCAGCACTGCAACAGTAAAACAAAAGAACCTTTCATTTGAACTTGTGATATGTGAGTGAGGTACAGTGGAGGGACTTGGAGACTGGCACCACACTGGATCCTGCCTCCAGCCACTTCCCAGGGATGGGTTTCTGGCTACTGTGCCCTCTGACCGAGTGTCGACTAGGTGGTGTCAGCTGGGTAGGCTTGTATTCCAATGTGCCCTCTGCCCCTTGTGGGAACTTGGGCACAGAGAAAGCAAAGATTGGGTATGAGCATAGCAGCAGCTGTCCCTTGCCCCAATTGGCAGTGCTGGCATTTGACGGGCAGGGGAGGTGAACTCTGTCTCCTATCCAAGTACTTGTGTGTCCCAGCACAGAGGATTGAAGACTTCTTGGAGTCATCAGTCTGCTGTGGCCTGGGGAGGTGCCTGGTTCTGCAGACCCACTGAGCACTGGCAGGAGGATCTCAGCAGCTCTCCAGCCTGAGTGTCTCAGGATGGGAACCCCAGTGCCTGTGAAGGTCTGCACTAGCCCCAAGCACCCCCTGTCTGAGGAAGTGTTTGGGTTGGTGGCCCTGTGCCTCAGGGACTCTCCAATTCTCCTTCCAGCATTACCTTTCTCTCTTCTGGGCAGCTCAAAGCCACCACTAGGGATAAGCTACTAAATAAGAATTGTGGAATTTCAGCGATTCCATTTATGAGCTCGGTGTCCTTGTAGTTGCGTGTAAGTCTGACATTGTGTAATATAAAGATGAACTTAATATTCATAAGAATTATTTAAAAAAATTTAGAATGACATTAAATGGCAAATAGAAAAACACAAGGTGAGAGAAGATTGCTGAAGAAAGCAAAAAAGCTTTATGTTTTAGCACCTTGAATGGAACTTTTCCCCTTGCATTTTGAACAAGGACACCTGCATTTTTAATTTTCACTGGGCCCTGCCAATTCTGTAGCTGGCCCTGTGCACTGGTTTTGGTGCAGTCCCTTGTCACAACTTGTAGCCTCAGGTAGCTGAAGCTGCAGATGATCCATCTGCCACTGCTACACCTCCTGCTTGGATGTGTGGCATTCAAACTGCCCTTCCCTGATCCCTCCCATCCTTTGTCACATTATTTCCCCAGGTCTTTGCATAGTTCAAGGGGAAGGTAATGGCCCTCAGGATGCTGTGTTAGGTGTGCTCCTGCGATGAACAGATATCACAAAGAGTTGCCATGAAGCTGACACTCCATACAATCATTCCTCAGAATCTGGGGGAGATTGTTGGCATGACCTCCCTTGGATCCCCACATCCGTGGATGCTCAAGAACCTTATATAAAATGGCATAGATTTGCATAGGACCTGGCCGCATCTGATGTACTTTAAATCATCTTAACATTACTTATGATACCTAATACAATGTAAATGCTAGGAAAAATTGACATACTAAGTTGTTAAGGGAATAATAAACAGGAAAAGCCTATGCATGTTCAGTACGGATGCAACCGTGATAGGCCTATGTTTTCTGTGTGCAGGTGATAGAATTCGCAGATGCTGAACCTGCTGATACGAAGGGCAGCTATTCATGGGTTGGTCATCTGAGGAACACACCTGAATCCCTCTCATAGTGCCAGATGCCTGATAAAGTCATTGAATGTTGGCTCCCCTCCCCTTTCCTTGCCTTCTATGAGGCTGTCATTGTGACTCTGCCTTCATTTTTTTCACATTAACACCTTCCAAGACAGTCCTACCACTCTTCAGGGAGGGGCGGGAAGCTTGTCTGTCCCCTGCTGACCTTGGTGGAGCACACTGGTGGCCATCAGGAGCCAAGCAGTCTGCTCTACTCAGCCCCATTTTGCTTGCCGAGACAGAAGCCAACCATGTGCTGCTTGTGACCTCCATGGGAAGCCAGTGGACGGCTGTGCCCTCTCTGTGCACTGGCCACTTTCTTCCTGACTCCCACCTGCCACCTTCAGGGTTCCTGCTGCAGCTGGGCTGAAATAGGAGAAACCCTTTGCCTCTGTTTGCCTAGAACTAAAATGGCTATGGATGAGCCTCCCAGGCAGATTTTGCTGAGCAGAGAAATTTGCACCTGTTTGGAGTTGGCATCCCATTTAGAGAGAGCAAGGGGAAACAAAACCAAAGGCCAGCACATCCGGAATGATTACTGCCAAAATTACTTACCAAAGACATCTGCGAAGCCATGAGCCATTCGGGAGCGATGTGAAAATGAGCCCCTGCTGAGTCTCCCAGCAAAATGATTCCCTTGGGCTGTGAACCTAGGCAGCACAATTTATTCATATTATTTATGCACTCAAGTGGTCGGGAGGCTCCAGCTTGGGTAGTAACAAGAGCAGATAGCCTGGTGTGTATTCCATGCACAGCGCCTCGTAACAGTGATGCATTACTCCTTTTTGTGTGTCAGAGGGTGTGAGGGGCACAGCATTTAGGAGCTGAATGAGATTTGTGAGCTAAACTGTACAAATGCAGGTGTGTTTCCCAGCTCAGCATAAAAATAACTGCTGTACAACATCCTGAACGTATGATGGATGAATAAATGAATCAAAACTTCATCTGGACTCAGAAATATGCCCTAAATTTTGGTCTTGGAAATGGCTTGCTTGGAAAACACACCAATTTCTGTTAAAATTCACTTTAAGAGTTAATGACCTCATGGAGCAATTTTGATTTTTCAAAGATGATATGGTCTTTTAAAGCTCTTAAATCCATATACACAAAAGCACTGGATGGAAATGTCTGGCTGATTAATGGAAGATGGAGATAGAGAGGTTTCCATGTAGCCTGTACGTCTGGAGGTAAGAATCATTTAATCTGATTTGGAGGCCCATCCACACAAATCATTCATCTGTGGATGTACTCTTCCAAGACCCCTAAGAGGCTGGGAGAGTCAACTGATGCCTCCCAGTGGCAGTGAGGGGAAGCTTCCTTTTTCCACCTTAACCCCTCCGGTAAGGCCAGAGGATGGCCCAGTCTTAGTGTGGTGGATCCCTAGCCTAGGCTTCCATGGAAACTGCCACATGGCCACACGGATGGGAACTGACAAGACCCAGGACATCCTGGAGGGTACAGAGGGTGGGATGTGGGAATGCAAGCGTGACTCAGGAGGGTCTACGGTTTTACCTAGATCTGCATTTATTATTATTATTTTTTCACAGTGCTGGGTTTGAACCCAGGGCCTCATGCATGACAGACAAATGCTCAGCCAGATCCCCGGCCTCGTATTTACTTATTGGTTTATTTGTTCATTCATTCTTTTATTCCTCTAGCAAACATTTCTAAGTTCCACACATGGGTAATGGGCTTTTACATTTCCTGTCCTCCTTTCTGCCGCTCTGAGAGCCGAAAGACAATGTTGATCGAAGGCGAGGACTATGTTTTTTGCCATGGAAACACTGAGCAACGTCTTGCTCTTGGTGCACCATTGAAATAGTTGTCCAGGAAACACCTCTGGAATGAGTGAGTGGATGAGTGAGGGAGTGAAAAGTCCTGGAAGTGGGGAGAAAAACATTGCCCAAGAGAATGCAGTGATATGACCTTAGGGTCTGTTTTCAGGAATGTGTGAGTGGTGAGGCTTCTCCCAGTGGTACTGGTGCCCCAGATATTTATGGTGTTTGGGCATGTAGAGAACAGAGCTTTTGATCAGCTACTTTGGGAAGTCCCCAAAGGCTAGAGTGTGGCAGCCTCCCTCGAGTCATTCAGATATGCATCTTTAGCCTACTGGACAAAAGGACTTGTTCCATCTGAACATGTCAAAGTGTCTGAACTTGTTGTGCATTGAGAAGGACACCCAAGGGAGGAAATATTCCAGTTAGCACCTTTCCTTGTTTTTTATTTGGAACAATCCCAGATTTCTATGACTCTCATTCATCCTGCAGCCTCTTCTAACATTATCATTACATTTTCTAATCTCTAAGTAAAAGAGCCAATTAAACAAATTAAAACTTTTGCATTTTCAAGATTCTGCTTTTTTGTCTTTTTCATGTCTTATTCTGATTTGTCATGAAAACAAATGTAAATTGATCACCTTGAGGTAATTTCTAGCCTCCTTTTTCTCGCAGAGGTGGATTGTGTGCTTTTGATATGACTCAAGTTAGAAAAAAAAAACTATTGTAATAAGTACACTGATGTTTACAATACATACCTTCACAGAATTTCTTCTCATATGGAATTCCGTCTTTGGGATCAACACCCTTTAAAGAGAAATGATGAAGATTAGTAGTTTTTTTAAAAAAAATTTGTGAGACACATACACTAAATCCTTCCCAACTGACTTTTAAAAGTGCAAAAGCAAATCAATAGATAAAATCCTTTAAAGTCTCTTGAGCCGGGAATCCAACATAACAGTACTCTGTGAGTGAACTGGGCTTAAGAGGAACTGAGGGTGGATATAGGACAGGTCCAGAAACTGGGCTTCCTATTTCAGAGGGTTGCAGGGCTGGTTTTGGGGAGAGGTATCCAGGCCAGAGATTGCCCTCCTTGGAGTACTGTGGGCTCATTGAGTGACTGGGACCCAAGGTCAGGGCAGGTTCTGCAGTCTCTCAGCTGGAGATCTCCAGCACCTAAAGATGGATGCTCCAAAGCCGCAGTTTTCAACCAGAGCCAATTTCCTCCACTATCCCACACTCAACCCAGGGGACAATGCTAGTGTCTGGAGACAGTTTGGCTGTCACAACAGGGTAGGAGAACTGCTGAGATCTAGTGGGTCAAGGCTAAGGAGGCTGCTAAACATCTTACAGTTTATAAGACAACCCCAACAACAAAGAATTATGCAACTCAAATGCCTATAGTGGTAAGATTAAGAAACCTGGAGGGAGTATGGGTCTGTAGGTGGGGCTGAGTTGCCACAGCTGAAGCTTCCTAATGTTGAAAGCTAGAGCTACTGCCCGCGGAGTAACTGTCCCTTGCCAGGGATATTAATAGTAAGTATTACAGGACAGAAGTGCTTGGTAGTTAGAGATGTGCTGGAAATAGCATACCCATGCTCCTGACCCTTGGGGGTCCCACTACATACTAAAGATGTTGAATTCAGAAAAAAGAACTGTTCAGATTCACTGGACCCAGGACTTCCTAAACTTACATGGATGGAGGGAGCTCCTCTCTCCGAACCTACCAACATCACACTCAACACCTTGGTCCTGTGGACACAGTTTCAGCAATGCTGGCTCTAATGGTTGTAAAGTCCCCTCCTTGCTCCTAATTTTGTGATTCTGAGTCATTTTCTCTGCAGAAGGGATAGGTAGGAAGGTAGTGTATCTCTCTCCCATTATTGATGATGAGCACTGAGACATTTTGTCTCTCTGGGCTCATGTTGGGTTTCCTTTTGTCTTTGTGTGGCCCTGATCCTTATGTGGAGTGGCATACTACATCTAAAGTAGTGGTGGGACCATGAAATGAGGTTGGCAGTCATGCAGACTGATCAGTCCACATGTCCCCCAACATGACCATGAGACTTGGGCTTTTTAGGTAAAAGCTGCCTTGGGGTTCTTGACATCTTAAAGCTCTAGGGGCGCTGCCTTCTCTTCCTGCCTGAAAAGGCAATGTGACTGATGATGGGGTGGGAGGAGTGGGCTGGGTACAGTCATTGACATGTTCTCCACCTCCCAGAAGCCATAGGACATGAAGGCACACAGGAGATTGCAAGCCTGGATCTGTCATGTCCTAGAGAGAGGATAATGTTTATGGGAATTTCTTTCTCTCATCCAAGCAGATTTCCTTTGAGGGAATCTTAAGCTTCAAGGCTCCTTATTTGCATAGCTCCTGCCTATGTGAATGGTGGGAGTGGCTAGGAGTTATAGAATGTTCTAGGTGGAGAAGAGACCACGCTAAAATCAGGACACTTTTTTACGTAAGCACTTCTGGTTGGTTGGAAAAAATATGTCAAAGGGACTGGGATTTCTAAGACTCATGTAATCGTTCAGGATTTCTTTCATTACACTAAATAACTATTTCCTTTAACATTTAATTTTATATTTATAAGTTGGCTTTTCTTTTCACAAGAACCCCCTCATATCATGTAAATATAAGATTGCAAATCTTGAGTCTGCTGCCATTGCTGTCCAAGGATAAATATTTGGATGACTTTCCTTCTTCCTTCCGTTTTCTCTGCCTGGGAGCGGCAAACCAGTTATTCATAGGGAACTGGGACACCAGCATCAGATGCCTTGAGGTGTAGGTAGTGGGGTAAATAATAGTGTAATTTTCACTCTGCCTGACTGTGCTTATGAAATAGATAAAAATGGCTGCAAAAAAATGGTGACAGCATGTGGTTTGCTCCAACAACTGTGTGGGGTGCTGTAAATCTTTGAAAGCATCTCTCCCATTTCATTTCACAGTGTGCAGACAGAATGAAGGGATTAGATTTGGTGACTATGAGCAAAGCCCAAGGGGCTGTGCCTGTGTGAGCCTCAGCTCTCATTATGTCATTGATGCTCTTCGTGCATGATGCAAATTCCATACCCTCCCCCAAGCAGCAGGAAGAGTCACTGTAGGCTACCAAAGCAAATGGGCAGTGGCTTTGGGAGAGGGCAGAAAGTAACAGATGGGGTTAAATTTGAATTTTGTTGCTTACCCAAATGCCATTACAGTTCGAATCCCGAAGCATGTCCCAGTTGTCTGGCCTAAGAAGAAAACATAAACATTAGTCTTGGTATATGTTTATCCCTCAATGAATGGGAGTTTTTTTCATGTGTGCTACACAAAATGCTATTGAAAGACAATGGTGTTCAGGAGCGCCCCCTGCTGATGGATGTTGTGACCCACAGAAGCCTCCCCTGGACCTTTCTGTATTAACCTTGATATTTGCTGGGAATCCTGGACCCAATACAGTCTTTTTTTTTTTTTTTTTGTGATTGACTATACTCATGGACTGTATTGTGTGGAATGATGCAGGTGAGCATAAGGAAACCATCTGCAGTCTATTTTATGTAGATAGGTGAAACTGTTAAAATTGTGCTTCAAAATGCCCAAACCTCCTATTAATTCAATGCTTTGGCACTGTAGTCATAGCACAAGTGAAGGTTGGCATATCCAGTATTGGAAGTAGAAGAAGTGATTGGCTGAGGACTATAGCATGATGTGATTTCCACTCCTTACTCCAGAGCGGATGGACCCCTATTCCCGGGCCCATCTTGCATGTGGAATTCATGTGCGAGGCTGCATAAATATCCACATTATCTGTCTACTTGCTTGGTTCTCCCTATAGACTATGAGCATCATGAGAAGGGGTATATATTTATCTCACTTACCACCTAAGGTGATGCAAAGTTCTTTGCAAATCTTAGGTGCTCAAAAAGCATTTCTTGGACAAATGAATGCATGAATGCTGTTTTTTTTTTTTTTAACCAAGCTTTACTTCCATTGGGCACAAGTTCCCTTCTGCCTGTAGGTGAAAATCCCAAAGGCTCCAGGAAGGAGTTATGCCTCCTGCCTCATTTTTTGAAGGTGATTTTCAAAATCAGTGACCAGTGGAGAGTTACCTTCTGCCAGGATGTACTGTCTTGTCACTGTCGTTACAGTCTCTCCCTCGCCAATTATAGCCCCTTAGTGTCTGAAATTGAAGGGAACACATGGGCGTGGTCAGTCTTGCTTTGATGCTATCCACGGCAAAGGTTAAGCAGAGCTATCTGAGGGGTACTTAAATCTGCAATTTTTAATTCAAATATAGTCTAGAAACACTAAAAAACTTTAAGAAAATCACGATTAATATGAGAAAACATGCCATATAAGGTGAGGTATAATATAACACCAGGTGGTACCGTGTGCATATGTGCGTGTGTGTGTGTTTATGGGTGACACTAGGTGTATGCCTGTATGCGGGTATGAGGACTATATGTGTGCATGCATATGTGTGTGTATGGGGTATGTGTGTACACATATGTGTTTATGTGTTTGCATATTTCAGATGTGTGTACACGTGCATACGTGTGGATCTTTGTAGAGGTGTGTGTTCACACAAGCCTGTTGATGTCCACCTCCCAAAACAACAGGACCACTAAATTTCTTAAAATTCCTCTGTTAATTACCGATCTTCTCAGGCTCTAAAATAATTCATTTATTTTGCCAAATTACTTTATCGGACAATTGAAAGATAATATAGCTCAACTGTTAACTATGTGGATTTATACGTTTGATCTGACCAATTTGAAAAAAATCAAAAGAGTTACAATAAGCCCAGTATAGTGGCACGTGCCTATAATCACAGTTGCTTAGGAGGCTGAGACAGGAGAATTGCAAGTTCAAAGCCAACTTCAGCAACTTAGCAAGACCCTGTCTCAAAATAAAAAATAAAAAGGGCTGGGGATATGGCTCAGTGGTTAAGTGCTCCTGGGTTCAATCCCCAGTATGGAAAAAAAAGTCACAGTTAGGTCTAAGAGTCACAATCATGTCAAACAACATTCTTATTTCCTCAATTCCCAAGTGGATGAGTTGAGATTTCCTGCACTTTGAGGAGTTTGTGACATGTCACTTGCTTATTTACTTTCCCAGAAAACACCCTGACAACCTAAGAGCTCTCAATCGAACATCTGCAGTTTTTAATTCAAATAAGGTCTAGGAATAGTAAGGAACATTAAGAAAATCAGGATTAATATGATAGTAACTAATACACATACTTTCAAAAACTAAGTTAAAGCAGGCTTAAGAATTTCCAAAATAATTCACAACACCTCTCAGGGTACTCAGTCCCATGGAAAATTCCAGGTGGGAATGGGAACAAAGGAAAACAAAAAGCCCGGGGAAAAAGATTTGCTTTGATGGCCTATGTATTGTCATGGAGCCAAAATTTCCTTAAGACTTACGAAATGATGGATTGTTCATCAAATCAGTAATGCATTCAAATGAAATTCTGTCTTATCTTATTAAAGGGAAGAAATTTGCAGGAAGTGATGTACTATTCAATGAACATTTGGTTCTGCTTAACAATACTTACTGGGAAAACACTGTATTTGTCTGAATCCATATCTTTGAAGGGCACAGAATTTTGTATAGAGCTAGAAGAAAGAAAACAAAACACCTGGTGAGCTAAGTTAAAAATGATGCTTGTGAAAACAAATGGAGGCCCTTTCAGAGATGGCTGTGCTAAGTTTACTTGAGAGGGGGCTAATTTAAGAATAAAATTCAGGGTCTGCATGGTGCATCAGAGTGCCAGCCAAACTTGGCCAATCTCTGCGCTCCATTCAACAGAACCATCTGCTCCCTGTTATTTAACATGAGCCATAAGGGGAAGTGAGGAACAGTTGAAGTTGTACAAGGAATGGGACATTGACGTGGACATCCTCAGGAAAGTGGAGACTGCGTTGTTGGGTCCACTCGATGAACACAGCATTACAAATTGAATTTGTGCCATTTTACACATTCTGTTATAGAAGCCTTTCCTTAGTGAAAACACTTTTCAACCACTTACTCTGAGAATCTTGAGGCATTTAGTTCTCCTTAGCTGGCAGCGTTCTTCTCCCTTTGTAAGTCTGAGTAACTGAGGAGCCTGGTGGTGACCAGTCCAATTCATGCCAAAGCCACACACATTCCTCAAGGGAGCATGTCCCCTGTGCCATTGCTACTGGACCTTTCCCAGCTTCTAAATGCTTCCACCCCTTCTCATTTAGGAAAATCACTTAGAGAGTAGCTGAATTATGTGGTCATTGGGCAGGGTGAGGTTCTCTTGGAAGTTAAATTTTAGAGTTAGTAACAAGGATTTACTAAATGGTACATCTCAGCAGTTCTGAGAGCCTCGCGGCAAATGAATGCAGCCTGAGACATTGGGTTAGGCATTTAAACCTGTTTGTTCATCTAAGAGTCCAGGGGGATCCATAAGAGTCAGGTGCTGGGTTCAAAGGTCAGATTTATCCATCAGCAGCTCCACAACCTTGGGCACATTGCTTTACCTCTATTGAAAAGTGACAATAATGGTGCCTACATTATAAGATTGCATTTATGACAGTTCTTGGTGGATAGACACCAGATAAATTTTAGTCTTCATTGTTATTACTGCGTCACAGGTTGTTTTGAATAAATGAGGCTGAATACAAGTGTATTTTGTAAATCATAAAGCACTGAACAACTTGTGTTCTGGTGCAAATTATACTTGAAGCACAGTGCTTTATAAAAAGAAAAAGAGCATGCTGTTTTTGCTTTTCTTTTTAAATAAAAGAATAATTTCCCATGTAAATTGGGCCAAGAAAATCTCTGACCATAGATGCTCTTGAATTCAATTTTGCAAAGGTAGTTCAATTAAAGAGTTGTCACTGTGGCACTGTGAGGTCCTACTGGTCCATGCCTAATATAGGAAATGCAGTGATTCATTTATCAAGGAGGGTCCTGTTCCAAGGGACCAAGCCATGATGAAATGATGGGGGTGTCTAGGCAGCTGGCTGCACCTCAGCTTCTCAGAATTTTTGTTTGTGACTGAAGTTTCCTCTCTGCTTCCAACATCCTGATGTCCTGCATCTACCCCATTCACAAAAAGGGGAGTTGCTACTGTTTCTGGGACGTAGGCCAGCATTCACACAGCTGGCTGCTGGAGCTCTTGCTGGCAGATGAGCCAGGGAAACTGTATAACTCATGGATCCCTAAGAGCCTCCGAATGTGGGTCAGAATTACAGCTGCCTCTTCCTCTCCCCAGATATTTTCACAACAGACTGGAGATGTTCAGTGGATTTAGCTCCCATGAACTCAAGAGATGAAGGCTGGCAGAACACAGGAAAAGTGTTTGGGATGAGTTGAATCATGTTCACCAAAAAAGAGATGTTGAAGTTCTAATCCCCACTCCCCATGAATGTGGCCCCCATTAGAAAATAGGATCTTTACAGATGTGATCTAGCTAAGATGAGATCATTAGGCTGGGCCACCATCCAACATGACTGGTGTCCTTATAAAAGGAAAAGGTAGACACCCAGGCATGATGGCCATGTGGAAGATGGAGGCAGTGGTTGGAGTGAGACTCAGTTTCCTCCTACATGAAATGGTAATAATAATAATCCCTCCCACATGGAGTTGTTGTGAGACCAAAATGAGGAAATGTATTGGAAGTTTGGCCCCGGAGACCCAGAAGAGTGCCCATGTACACCTGGTAGCATCAGCAGCAGCAGCAGGAGCAATAGCGTTAGAGGTAGCTGAGGCTATAGTTTGGGTCCAGAATGTTCCCTAAAGGCCCATATGTTAAAGACTTGTTCCTTTGGAAGATGGGAAACCATTAACAGGTGGGACTTAGTGGGAGATTTTAGACCACTGCAGTTGTACTTTAGAAGGGGGTTGTGGGGCTCTGGTCTCTTCCTCCTCTTTCTTACTCTGCCACTCAGTGAACAGATCCCTGTCATGATGTACCAGGCCGTCACAGGCTCAAAGCAGCAGGGCAAATTGGTCACGAAATGAAACTTCCAAAACTGTGACCCCAAATAAACTTTTCTTCTTTTTAACCTGTTCATAACAGGGATTTGTTTTGGTAACAGAGCTGACTATCACACCAAGGAAGAGAGAACCTGAGCTATTTTATCTTTTAGTCACATGTTCCTCTCAAGTCCCTGTTAGTCTCTTATCATTTTGAACATGATTCTATGACATCTAGCTTAACCCCAGATGCTAAACGGAACTGGAATATGAGATTTCGCTGAGATGCCGGTGTTGGTGAATTCTGACAGTGTCTATTTGTAATCCTGCTCATATGTATGGGCCACACTTTTCAAGTTGGAATCTGTGATAAACAGTCCCCTTGCACAGGAGTGCCTTTCGCTAAAGATGCTCAAAGAGTCCCTGCCATGACCAGTGGCTGATCTGCTCTGTATCTTACATGGCAATGGGGGCTGTCCCCTGGTGTCATACCATGAGTGCGAGAGCCGCACAGAAAACCTCCACTAGTACTCTGCATTCTAGCGTGGGGTACAAAGCAAGCTTTTAGACTCAAAGATACTGGTCAATCCAATATATTTCCAAAATGGTTTTGTTTGGAGCTAATTTGTTTTCTGGTTTTTGTATAAGACATGTTTTAAGCCAGAAACACTGCTGCTTTCAGGAAGATGACTTTTAAATATGAAGATCATTTTAATCATTAGAAAGCAGAGATAAGCAAAGACCTTATCATATGCTTGGGAGGTAGAAAGAGAATACATACAATTTAATTTTCTGACAGATCTTGGACAAAAACGGGAGTGAACAAATATCAGAACCGCTTCTAGGATATTTCTGGGGAGAGAGAAAAAAAGACATTAAAATAAAAATAATGTTATTTAGTTCAAGAAATGAACCCATGTAAGTGCCCTTCCATAGTTCAGATTTTTAAACCTTCTTTCTAGAATCTGCTCCATTTTGCATACCCAGATTTGCCTCTTGCTCCTGTCCTCACACACAATATACATCTTGCCTCCTGTGCCTGGTCCACGCTGGGACCTCAGCTTGAAGGTGCCCCCCTCTTTGCCTTCACCCAGACAGCCATTCCCACCTTCACGACAAACCTGATTCTTTACTTTGCCCCAGAAGCATCTGGCCTGCCTTGGTTGGTTGTACTGGAACAGCATTCCTTTGCCCAAGTGCTCTGAACAAGGGTTTGAAAAAAACAAAGCACTTTCAAATAAAATATTCTAACCTATTAAGGGGTAAATGAAGGGTAAATGGAAAGGCTTGCTTGGGGCTTGTGATGAAGGAAGGCCCTTTCCCCAGAGGAGCAGCGAGTTGTGAAGAGCAAGGGGATTTTAGACAGTAGTTTCAATAAGAACCTAGATGTGCAATAAATTCAAAGCCCTGGCTTTTTACTATACAGTACATTTAGAAAGACAGCAGTTTCCATGATGCTGAAAGGCAGAAAAGGCAACAGGGTAGAAAACATTGGGAACCAGCAATTATCAATGAAGGGAGAGATGGAGTCAATTCCCACCAGCCCAAAGAGTCCTTCAGATGGCAATGAGGTGTGTCACCAGCATGGGAGAGTCTCTGACCTTGGCAAAGGCAACCTTTTCAGAAGATCAACAGAGTCTGTAGGGGTCTTAAAGATACCTGCCCATCTTCCAGGAATAGAAGAGCAATTCTGACTAGGTCCCAAACTTTTTTATTTTTTATTTTATTTTATTTATTTTTTTAAAAAAGAGAAGGACAGAAAGAGAGAGAGAAAGAGAGAGAGAATCAATTTTTTATTGAGTTTTTCACATGGATTTCTTTGCTCTGACACTTAGTTGTGTATGTGGATGCTGGGATTTGAACCCCTGTACTTGTGCATGCCGGGCAAGCACAGTAACTGCTGAGCTACTGCTCCAGGCCCAGGGTCCCCATCTTTATGCAAAGCAGAGACTTTGTCTTCAGCACACCCTCAAGTGAAGGGTCTGGGTGGATGTTGCAGCTTTTGGCACTCCCTATGGAGTGCACAGTTGGAGGCATTAGCAGGGCTCCTTAGAAGCTGGGGAGGATGTAGCTGACCCAGAAACTAGGTAGGAAGGATGCAGGTGGGAAGTAAGTCACAAATGCCCTGAGGCTTTGCAACTCAAAGCCTTGCTAGAGATGCAAATCCTTGGCTCCCCCAAGGTCTACTGAACCAGAAACCCTGGGTGAGTCCTAGCAATCTGTCCTCTCACAGCCTTTCAGGTCATTCTGATGCCCACTCTCCAGAGCTATTCCTGATGCCCACTAAGATTTGAGGACTATTGCTCTAGGTCCCAGATGTTCAAGGTGTAGTGATGCTACCTGGGAGCTTTTAGAAATGCAGTTTCAGGTCTCCTTCTCCCACCTTCAGACTTACTGCACTGAAGTCTGTGTTTTAACAAGGTCCCAGAAGTTGTGCTAAAGCTGGAGAAGCCTGGATCCTGGCAGAGGGAGCACCCTACTCAGTGTAGGGGAGGTTTGAGAAAGATTGACATCTTTCTGAAGGGACAGACAAACATTCCAGTCCAACTGGAGCATCTGAACCATGGAAGAAAGGAGGCATTGTGACAGGTCTAGAATGACAATCCCAGGACAGTGGAGAAGACTTGAAGGCCCCATGCAGAGAAAGCACATTTGTATCTCAAAATGATACGGGGGGGGGGGGGGGTGGGGAGGGGTGAGATGACCTAGAGGCAACGAGATGGGCCATAGAAGCCCTTTAGAGATAAGAGACCCTGAGGCCTGATTCCAGGTTTCCTACCTCAGCACCTTTGCCATTTTGGCTGTTAATAGGGCAGTCTTTGCTGTGTGGCTGTCCTGGGTACAGTGGGAGGTTCTCTACCTGCTAGATGCCTCCAGCACAAATCTATCTCCAGACTTTGACAAATGCAGCTCCCCAAACAAGGGAAGGGGTGAGAGAGGCAGTTTCCACTGGTTTGGATCCTTTGATGTAAAATGGGGTGGGGGCACAGACAATGGAAAGAGGGTGTTTAGAAGATTAAATCCAAAGTCTTGGAGTCTGATTGAGATCAGGACATAGATACACTGTTAAACAAATACCAGCATGACGTTATGCTAAGCTTTGGTGCAGTTTGGAGGTATAAACACATTCTGCGTCTCTGAGTCCAAAGTCAAGATGCATTTGAATGTTCAAGCATCTTTTAATATTTACTAAGAAGACCTTGGTCTAATTAACCTAATGACAATGTAGATTTTAACACTACTGATAGCCAACACAGAGAAGCTGTATGAATATTACTAACATTATAATTACTATACAAGAGGTACAATAGATAAAATTTTGTAATTGCACAGCTGTTCACTGTCAAAATCCAGCATGAAGACTGAAGCTGTGTTGATATTCACAGTGCAGAAATTGGGGTTAGGAAGTACGCAATAGATAGATAGATGGTGTAGCTTGCTCAGGGACCCCCCCAGAACTCCTCTTGTTTAGACAGAAGTTTGGATTGTTTGGTATTTTCATCACACGGGGGAAAGGCAACTGTCACCAAGCCATCCTCTCACATCCAGACAATTTACTTGCAAAGAAAACTGAGGTGGATCCAGAATAACATAGCAGAAATTCTGACTTTCACATTTGTAAGCTCCCTCCTTTCAAGTTGAACTTTGCTAGACAGTCAAAATGTGGGCTGTTATTAACTCAGGAATAGATTTCAAGCATTGCATTTAGCTGCATCTGATCCCATCTAAAATGAGTCTCAAACAGGTGCCTTGCCCCATCTTCACTTTGCAAATCTCTACTTAGCCAGCTTCCACTCACCTCCTGAGCTTCCCTGCACACCAGGACAGCAAATGAATGCAAAACAACAAACTGGTTTGAATAAAGAAAAATAGGGTGAATGGCGCAAGTGGAAGGTCAAAAGGGGAGAGCTAACCTGAAAATTAGTTTCTGCGTGGTGAAGTGTCTTTTAGCCTTTTTGTGTCTATTATGTTATCTGGATTTTATTGGTCTAGGCTTGGGTTTGGACATCAGCAATTTTTAGTCTTCCCAGATGACTCTATTGAGATTTGTGACCAGGGCCCTCATAAAGAGCTGCACAGGTTGTCCCTGAACGATTCCAGGGTCTACATGACCTGTGACATGAGTGGTACTTCTGAAGTTCAGTACTGAGGAAACCTGATTGGAGGTATGAGTGGTACTTCTGAAGTTCAGTACTGAGGAAACCTGATTGGAGGTATCAGCACAATAGCAAGGAAATTGAACTTGGAAATACCTTGCTCTGAATCTTTTTTTTTAAGATAGAGGGACAATGAGGGGGAGGGGGGGAGAGAGAGAGAAAGAGAAAAATTAATTTTATTTAGTTTTCCATGTGGTTTTCGTTGCTCTGATGCTTTGTTGTGTACATGGTGCTGAGGTTTGAACTCCTGTCCTTGAGCATGCCAGGCAAGCCTCTGTCCACTGAGCCACCACTCCAGCCCCCTAGCTCTGGATTTAAGTGATGGTTTTCTTGCTTACTAGCTATGCAGAGTGAGCAAATTATTGAACCTCAGTCCTATCATCTGTAAAATGAGATTGGTAACAAAATTACTTTGTGGAGGTGAGAATTAAATAAGATGATTCCATAACTCAGATACTCTGAGCCCTTAGAGGCTTGGTGCTCTTCCATATCCAGGCAAAGCCCTGAGGAACCTACTAGGGCCTCACTGAGATCAGATCTTTTCTGGAGCGTTTGATTCACTTCAACATACATAACTTTTCCCCAATCTGGATTCTTACAGTCTGACATGCAACCTACTATGTGTTGTTTTTACGTCCTGGCCAGTTGGCAATTATACAAGTCATCAGAATGGTATTGATTACATCCAATATTCTCTCAGCATTTTTTTCAGAGACATTTATTTGCATTTTCTGATTTTTTTCTTTATGGTTTTTGTCTGGAGAGTAAACAAAATGAGGGAGGTTTTTGGAGGATTCTTTTCTTTTAATTGTGGAATTATTCCTTAGTTTTTTTCCCCTCCTTTTCTTGGAAGTAATTATTGGAATCCTGCCTCACAAATTATTCTTTCAATTCTGGTAACAGAAACAGAACAAAATTGTAAAATCCTAATTAGCCTTTGCATTAATGCCAAGGCAGTTTGTGCTAGTAAAATAAACAATGCCCTGAAAATAAGTTTTTAGATTCATGTTGAGAAGAACAAAATACAAATTCTATTATTCTTCATTTCTGCTCAGAGTTCCAAAGGTGGTGGTTGAGGGTTTTTTTTTTTTTTGTGGTATTTCAATTTCTTTTTCAACAACGTAAGCAGATTATCTGAACTGGCTACTGTCAGCCTTTAATTATTCACTGAATTAGATAATGACCGGCAAAGTAGACATGGTGATTGATTAATCAATTATGTAGAAATGCCTGCATGTCACCATTTGACAAAAATCAGCCTTGTATGACCCCTACGCGTAGGGCTGCCACATAAAAATATTGTACCAGACGTACTTACACTAAAAATTTAGTCATTTTTCATCTGCAATTTAAATTTAACTCGATATCCTGTATCTTTATTTGCTAAACCTAGTAAGCCTTGATGTAAGTGATTTTCCTCCCCTTTATTTCCATGTTGCCAAATCAATAACCCCTTCAAAGCATTGCATCAGGGTGCTGAGGAGCGGACTAGCAAGCAGAAGGGAGGGTCAGAGCAGTACCCTCTAGCTGCTGACTGATCCTTCCTTACTGTCAGGGTCTCCTGCATCCAGGATGACATTATTCTTTAAAGGTCTCCATTTCTGCTTCCTTTTCAACTGGGGCCAATTTGCAACCAGAGCCTAAGTCAAATATTTAACTCTGTGATGACTTATTTAAACTAAGCATTCTATCTTTGGAATAAAAGTGTCATCCAAGGGGGACAAATTAGGGTGGATGACTAGTAATGGTGATGATCTTAACATTCACTGCATACTTGGTAAGTCCTGGGCATGGAACTAGGTGCTTTGCATGTATCAACTTGATTAGGCCCCCCCATCAGAGGACACTATCACCCCCATCTCACAGACAAGAAAACTAAGGCTCAGTGAAGTTGAGCACCTTGCCTGAGCTCACAATTTTAGAAAGTGGAGGAGCAGGAGAACTCAACTTCCTCCCGAACGTTCTACTGGGAAGCAGTGGTTCTCAGTTGGGGGTGATTTTACCCTCCAGGGGACATTTGGCAGGGTCAGGAGACATTTTTGGTCCTCATGGCTGGGGAAGGTGGGATGTGCTGCTGGCATCTAGTGGGTGGAGGACAGGAGTGCTTCTACACCCCACAAAGCATGCAACAGCAAAGAAACCCAAAATGTCTGAGGTTGAAAACTTCTGCTGTAGAGAGAAGGCAAGACAAGGAAGCGGAAGGAGCTCAAGTTCCTCCTTCTGCCACAAGGGCTTGTATCCAGAGTAGCCCTTAACCTTTGGGTCATGAGAGTGGGACTGTGAGAGGCAAGAATGGCAAGGGAAAGGTTGGCATTCCACCTGCCGATTGCTTACCGCGGTGGAGGACTTCTTGATGATCTGTCTTGCCTTCTCTAGTGTAAATTCCCACGCGTCCTACAAAAGCAAAATTAGACAACATTACAATTTGTTTAATCTTTACTTTCTATGTCTTTTCTAAAGTAAGAATTTTTTAAAGTCTGTAAATTTCTAACAAATAAAATTATTTCATACATTTATGATAAAACAATTCACAAGAAGTCAACGTCAATAAGTACCTTAGTTATGAAAGACTTTACTCTGTACCAGAGGCTGTTCTGAGCTCTTTACAAACGTCTTCCTCTGTCTTCATTGCAGCCCTGAGTAATGTGACCATTTTATAGATAATGAAACGGAGATGCAGAAATGGAGGAGGCAATGTCCACCGAAGTTCTGTCTGACAAAGTCCAGGCTTGGGGATGGGCTAGGCAAAGCCAGCCCGGAGATTGCCAAAACCATCCCTTCTAGGAATTGGCTGTGTTTTAATAATTATATGTATTGTCAATTTGCTCAACCTGAAACTCTGTGATTGTTATGAGAATTCTATTGCTTAGACAACTGTTGCGGATTGTTGAGAAGAATACTTTTTATAACACATATAGAAATCATGGGAAACAAAGCTATACTGGCTTTAAAATAAGATTGGACATAGAAAGCAAAATAATTAGAACTAAGGAACAAACAAACAATATACGTGAAACATTACCAGTACCATCCTGAGTGCTCACATTGTATTGTGAACTTTGAGTGAGAAATGTGTGTTTACCTTTCCAGTTGTTACAGAGGATGAACTTTAACTCCCTAGCAGTAAATAAGACATGTTTACGCTTTTGGTCTTTGCAGAGGTTAGGCTTTAACTTTTTAGCCCATAGGTTAGGATGCACAGATAACTTTGTAGGATTAACATTTATAGGATCTAAGATAGCTATAGAATATTTGGTAAGGTTACAATAACAAAACAGTTTTAGGTTAGTAGTTAATAGGGTATAGGAGTTGTAATAGCCTGTAACATAGTCTAGCAAAATAAGAAACTTTTCATTTATGCTGAGATAGGGCTTCTAGACTAATGCAGTGCAGTGAGCTTTAGGGCTTCTCTTATCTAGTGAGGTAATGGTTTGCAGAAACATCTAAAGGAATTTAGGGAGACAGAATTTGGTGAAGTGTTTGGTCTCTGTTCTTTGTAAATACAGGTTTAAACAATATGGTCAATGTGGTGGGGAGGTCGAGGACATGAATTGTACCAATGGATGATACTTTAAGTATTTTTATGTCTGGTGCTCTGAAACGGTTTAAACCAAAAAGTTACGTATGGTCATTATGTGGGGAAGTCGAGGGCATGAATTGTACTAATGGTTGATGCTTTAAGTTTACTGGGAACCTGAAAAGAGAATTGCATAATGAAGCTGATAATGAAAGGCTTGTCTTTGCACCTGTATAAAAATGTTCAACAATAAAGAACAGACAGCATTTTGCTCAAGCAGGGAACTGTGTCTGCTTTCAACTTGCCCCGGAGGTTCCAGCCGTTCCTCTGCACCGACTCCACTCCTCCTTTGGGGACCCGAGTCCCTGGCACAGAAAAGCTGAGAAACTGGCTCAAGGTGGCAGAACTGCAGTCTGGCAGAGAGGTAGTCCGAACCTCTGCTGTCTACAGATGCGCTGTGTTGATCTCTCTGGGTAACCTGTCCTTGTGTCCAAGAGCCCCACCAGCAGGAGGCTGTCAACAGCCTGCTCCAGCGCCTCAGGCCTCAGTGGAAATGGCTATCACTGCTTTGCAGCTCACACTTATCTCTCACTTGCCTCCTCCGCTCCTGGTTCAATATCCTCTGTCCTCTTCCAACCTTTTCCAGAGCATCTTCCAAGTACACATACATTGCAAGTATAAACAGTTAGCTCATTATTATCAATAATGTTTGTCATGAAAAACTCTAAGGACCACTGTGTTTGTGTATTTGTAGGAGGCTTGGAAAAAAGTAACCAAGGAATGGGGTGGGGCAGGGGAGGGCTTGCTCCCAGCACGGCTCCTCAGTGCACACATGCCAGCCCTGCCTGTCCCTCCTTGGCCTGTCTGCTGGGCAGTCCTAGGTAACCCTCTGCTAAATAATTGATAGATTGGAAAACCCTTTGAACTCTTACTTGTATCTCACCCAAATCAGCAGGGAAGTTGGGACTTGGGGTGAGTGCTGTGGTTATCACCCCAGGTAACCTGGGAATGTTGTCCCTGTACTTAGCACGCATCAACTTGATTAATCCTCCCATCAGAGGACACCCTTACCCTCTACACACAGCCATTCCACAAGTGGCTCAGAAGTGTTTCAATGTTCTTAGAAATACACTGAGCACCAAGGCACGGTGGCAATCAAGGCCACCTAAAAGGAGTTTGAATGTAGGAATGGAATTGTTGAGATAAGTGTTAGCAAGAGAAGGCCTTCTGGGGGATGTCGGCCTTTGCTGCTAATGGATGTTCAGAACTCAGGTCTCTATTGAATTCTTATCTATTCCTCACCCTTTGAGCTTCCTTTCTCTGCTCTGGAGCTATGTGGTGCTCTGACAACACCACCCATGTTGAAAGAACATGTCAGAAGAGGACTGTCACTACTCGGATATGCAGTGTCCCCCCAAAACTCCTATGTTAACACAGGAATGTTTGGAGGTGAAATGACTAGATTGTGAGAGCTAAAACCTAGTCAGTACATTCCAGCTTGAATGGACTAACTGGATGGTAATGTAGGTAGGTGGGCATGGCTTGAAGAAGTAGATCACAGGGAACATGCCTTGGTAGGGTTCATGTTCCCTGCATCACGGTCCTCCCTCTCTGTTTCCCGGCTGCTGTGAATGGAGCAGTGGGTCTGCACCATGCCCTTCTGCCATGATGGTCTACCTCATCTTAGGCCCAGAACAATGGAGTCGGTGCCCCGTGGACCGAACCTTTGAAACCATGAGCCCAAATCAACTTTTCTTCTTCTAAGTAGTTCTTGTCAGGTATTTTGGTCACAGCAATGAAAAGAAGGCTAACATAAAGAAAGGAGTGACTTCCCAGTGTGAGCTAAAATAGGTGTGAATCTTCCAGGATCAGCTTCTGGAAAGAGGATCTCAGAGTCAGCCCTGGCATGTCCTCCATGGCAGGCTCTGGAACTATCTCCAACTATATTCCTCTGTTCAAGCTCAAAGGACAGCAAACCCTGTCTCTGAGGTCAAAGGCAGCAGGCTGGCTGATAGCCAGGAATGCACAGGAATGACTAGAGCCTAAAAGATCTTCTCTCCAGGAGGGTTTGGTTGACAGGATGCCCTGCTAGACGGAGTGTTGTTTTAGAACATTGAAACTCTACCGTGCCAGTTTGTGAACAGCTGTGTCCTTGAGCTCCTGAATGTCCCCCACCACTTCCCTGGCCATCTGACCTTCCTAAGACTCCCCAGGCTTCTTGTGAGGGTACAACTAAGGGGTCAGTGTGGTGGTACCACACAGTGGACACCTCCAGGCTGTGTTCCAACACTGCACCAGCATCCATTCTGATCTGTTGGCAGCAGGGAAAATTTTTTTTATGACAATCCTCACTTTTAAAACATGGATGTCTGTAACAGATTATTTACGGAAGACAACATTCAAAAACCAACCTTATCTAATTATTTCATGTTTTCTGGAAATTCTCATGTTGCATAAAGTAAGATTCTCTGACATGGCCAGTGTTACAGAGACCAGATAAAGAGCTAATTTCTCTTTTTGGATACTCTTCTAGCCTCGTGCTCATTCCCCACATATGAGATCTCAAAGGACAGTGTTCATTCATCTTCATTATGTGCCCCTGCCTCTGTCTCAAAAAGTTCCCTTGCATCCTAAGGCCCCATTTAAACATCTACAGGGTCCAGTGTTGTTCCTGATACATATAGGAGCTACTCAATATATATGGAAATGAAAAGTGAAAGAAAATATTAATGATATATATATTACCTCAAGCAAGAAAAGAGGCTACCAGATTTTACACACAGGGGGAAAACAACTTGCAAATGACTGTGCCATACCAATTTTGGGTGATAATTTTTTCCTATTTTTTCTAAAATTTCAATAATGAGTACCAGTACAATAAAAAATGTTGTAGTCTAAATGAAAGGAAGACCATTAGAGTAAAGAAAGGGGATCAGAGGGAGGTAGGAGCGAAGGGAAGAAGGTAGTACTAGGGATCAAAATTGAGAAAAAAGTATGGTATGTGCATTTTTGAATATGTCAAAACACCATTTTTAAGTATAACTATCATACACTAAAAATTATAAAAAGAAAAAAATGCTTTGGGCTCTATCCATGAGGTTTATTTCTCATCGCAAGAGAAAATGATGTGCCCACAGCACAGATGTACCAGATGAGGCCCTGGAGATGTGATGGTGTAGGGCACAGATACCTCTGCCATCCCAAAGCTGCCAGTCTGCCAGGAGACTGACCTTGAACAAGTACAGAAAACAGAAGTGAGCTGAGGCCAACGGAAGACCTCAGTGTCATCGTCCTTGTAGAGGCTGTCTGCATCCCTTTGAAAGACCCTATTTAATTTTAACCCAGCTCAGCAATCTGGGGCTCAGTGTTCATTGGGGGATAAAGGCAAACAAACCATAAAAACATATCAGGGCAAGTGCCACTCCAGAGGCTTTGACTCAGTTAGTGCTAGGGTGTGATGGGCTTTCTCTGAGATAGACATGAGCTATTAGAACATGAGGTTAAGGGGATAATTCTATAAATCAGGCTTACAAATCAGACCTCCATACATTTTCTCTTTAAAAACATTTATCCAAAAAGCAATTTACCTAAGGCCACTCTGGCCCTGCCCTGGCTTAAATCAATTCGATGTGTTACATTCCTCAGAAAACAACCTATTATCTGCATAGTTATTCTCAGGTCCAAAGACTCCTCCCTGCCTATAAGAAGAATACAAGTCACTCTAAAGGGAGAACTTATGTGACCTTTTTGCAAACCAAATACTACAGGCTCAGGAAGAAAGGATAATTAAAAGTAAAGCCCCTGTGAAATCTGTAAGAACAAGTTCCAATTAGAACCAGTCAGTGTGGGCCATTGTGACCTAGAGTTGCTTTTAATCATTAGCAGGTCATTATAATAGTGAAATTCTGCCTCTGGCCCATGGGCTTTGCTCAGGTACCTGTGAGTTAGACCATGCACAGTAGGGACTTAAAAATCTGATGCAATCTTACTGTCCTGAACAGGGCTCTCTAGAAGCTTCCATTAACTCCCCATTAAAACTAGGGAATAAAGGCGTACCAGGTTCTACTCTTCTTAGAGACAGCCATCCTCTCCCTTGAGAGTGGTTTTGTTTCTCTTCTAGTAAACTCTGCTATACTTCTACCACATTTCATGTTTTGCCTGAAATTTTCTTCTGAACACAAAGGCTGAGAGATGTGACATGACCCCTGAATGACTCTGACAATATTTCTTTTTTTTTTCATTATTAAGTCTGTTAGTATTTATTAAAACAAAAAAACCCTGACAATATTTCTAAGAGGCTAACGATGGGTTACTGGGGGCTTGGTGCACGTGGGGGAGGTGGCCAGGAGCAGGGAAACACGCCAGTCTTTACCAACGAAGGAGTCAGCGCATCTAGGAATGGGAAGAAAGTCCTGAACCTAGATGTGGACCCAACTTACCCATGTACTGAGTACCCACTTATAAATTCTAACTACAATGACAAGAAGCAAAATCGAGATTTCTCTTGAATATTGGAGAAAGGTAGGAAGAACAACATAGAAAATTTAAAGCATTTTTGCAAGATGCAGTTTGGGTAACACCAAGGTGGAGCAAAGAGGGAGTGGCTAGGTATTTAGCACATGCATGGGGGCAAGTGTGTCACCATTAGGGGGCCCAAGGAGGTCTCTTCAAAGGCAGAGGAAACCTCTACTGAAGATTCCCAGGCTTCTGACAAGTTGCAGAAAAGAATATAAGCACACCAGGTATCACTTTATTAGACAGTGAAAGATGAAGACACCTATGCTCAGAGCAGAATGTGGGCAATCTTCAGTGAGAAACCATGCTTTTGGGGTCTCGGGTTCCTCTTTTAAGGAAAACTATGCACGGGGTGGGCATGGGAAGGTATGTGGGAATGGCATCAGCCTGGAGCTCACAAGACAATTCACGATGACCTGGCCATTCTCAGCATTTTATCAATCGATAATGTTGGGGATGTACTCTGCGTTGTAGGTCTCTGAAACTATCATAGCTCCCTTTATTTTATATATTCTAAAAATGCACGTTAGTATGCTGCATAGGCTAACTAATAGTGTACAGGGCGATTTTCCTCAGTGAGTAAATTTACAGTAACTTTAAGATTTGCAGATTTCTCAAGAATCTGGGAGTGAGGGGCTGGAGTGGTGGCTCAATGGTTACAGCGCTTGCCTGGCATGTGCAAGTACACAGGTTCAAACCCCAGCACCCACATACACAACTAAGTGTCAGAGCAACGAAAGCCATGCGAAAAACTCAATAAAATTGATTCTCTCTGTTTCTCTGTCTCTCTCTCTTTCACTGTCCTTCTCTCTTTAAAAAAAAAAAAGAATAAAAGAATCTGGGAGTGAGAGGCCTGGGGCAAAAGCAGGCCTGGGGCGAAGAGGTCACTGGAACTTCATCAGAATGCTTTCAGATTAAAGCTACAATCTCCTTTTTTTCCTTATGTCACCTTTCTACCCATCTCTAATTCCTTCTCTATTCTACCGCAAGCGAAGGGTCCTGTTAGCGCTCCTAAGACCAGAGATGCACACATAAGGGTGTGGGGTGCAAGTCTCAGTGGTACAGAGATGTGGAGGTGCCCTCAGATCCAGAGTTAGCTCCAGCCAGACAACTCTGGCACTCATCACTGCCCCTCAGCACAGGCTGTCCCTGGGATTTCTGGATGGCAGTAGTGACAAACTTCTCTTGCAGCTGTTTCCACATAAGATCGAGAAAGTGGCATTTGCTTTTATCTAACAATGAAGTGAGCAGTGCTGGGAAGCTCCAGGAGCCACCCTCAGCCCCTCACTGCTCCTTAATGGAAGCAAGAAAGGGCTCCTGCCTGGCTGACTTGACGCTGTGGCAGTAGCAGACAAGGCCCTCAAGAAGCTCATGGCCTCGATGGTGGGCAGGCTGGGCGAGGAAATCAGTGATTTGATTCCAGGTGTAGATTAGCGGGGTGCAGTTGTGGGGGAGACTATTTGTATCACATTGGTGACTTGGGAAAGCTTCTTATAGTGGCCCTGCACTTTGTGCTGGGCTCTTGATCATCTCTTATCATCCCCAGAAATTGCACGCCCTTCCTGTTTTATAGCAGGGTGCACTCAGAGGCTAGGCAGCTCACTTAAGATTACACAACTAGCTGCAAATCTGGTCAGGAATAAGCCCAGAGCTTTCAGTCTTCAAAGTCCATGCACTTTTTCCCCCCTATAGTACTCTCAACGATAAAAAAGTGGAGTGTATGAAGTTTGAAATTGAGGGCAGATCCTGGATTCAGAGACCCACCCAGGAGCTGCCACTCTGGGAGGCACTCCATTGGATAATTTTCCAGCTGCAGAATTGATGTCTTATTTCCTCTCTGTCTCGAAGCTTCTGGGAACAGGTGCTCAGTGCTATCATTTTAGGTCTCAGTAGTCCAGTGCTCAAGTTGGGTAGGTGCAGACCTGAGGACCTGAATTCACAAGTCTTTTAAAATGAAGATGACTAAATGGAACCTGGGAAAGGGCCGTAGTTTTCGGACATTTACTCATTCCTTTATTTTGTCAGCCTTACTGCTTTCAAGCAGCATGGCCAGTGTCAAAGGAAGGAGTATGAGGTTGGTGCCAAAGGAAGAAGCTGGGGTTTTGTGTATACACCACTGTTAGCATCTTCATGGTTACTGAGCTAAACATTCAATGGGAAATAAGACATGCACATGTGGACTGTATCACAATTAGGAAGAAAAGGAAGTAGGAAAGGAAGGCTCCACCAGGAAAGAAGGGATAGCTGAGAAGGATCCAGGAGAAAGCAGCCCATCATGGTGGGCTTCCAAAGCGGGAAGTGGGTGGAAAGGGGAAGAGGGAACATCATGAGTGTGGAGATACAACATTTGGGACACAGCATGATGGATAATTTAGACATTCTGGCTTTACCAAAAGAATCCTAGACAAGTGGATAATGGTCAGAGTGGGAGGTTGGAGGTGTCAGGACAGAAGTGTGATTTTATTTCAAAGGCAGTTGTTTGCTACTGAGAGTTTTTGAGCAGGGATGTGTCAAGTTTAGGGACAAATGCAAGTTAAGAAACTTAAAAATTGAACAAAGACCAAAGCACCTGCTCCTCTCATAGTTACTAATTCAAAATGCATTATTACCAACAGAAAACAGAAGATGTAGGTAAAAGCCTCCTCACTTTTTTTCCCAGAAGAAAATGGATATAAAACTCAAAAACATTTGGAAAATTTACTTTGGTTTGCTTATCTTAGTGAAGAAAAAATGAAAATAATTGTTATTTTTCCTTGGTGACCTTTAAATATTGGTAACTTGATGTTTGTCTTCATTTATGAGTTATGAAGACTGCTATTTAATATTATACAAAATTAAAATTTCAAAGTGGAGGGTGTAATTCTAATGAGTATTTGGAGAGAAGGTTTAGGAATGGAGCTGAGTAGAAAACTCTTGTGCCTGGAAAGCAGAATGATGTTTGACTTGGCTAACGTCATCACCAGAGGTATAAGCAGATTTTCCACCAATAATGAGGGACTTGGTTCTGGGAGCTTCCATATGATCCTACCATTTGCTATGGTAAAATATTTCCAGATTCTCATTACTTTCTTCATTTGGTTATCATGTTTCCTTATTCCATCTTCAAATCCTCTTTTGAGTCTGCCTATTTCACACCCTCATGGGTAGATTGCTGGGAAAGCAGCACACAGGCTCTCAGAGCAAGATGCCCTTAGCCTGGGGGATTATGGTCCAAAGAACCATGAGTGCACGGTTTGGCTTTCTTCACTCAAGTAGTAGGAAAATGCCCAAGGACAACATGATGTGGGACCTCAACGGTTTATGAAAGGAACATAAGATCCTTTGCCTTTTATCAGGGCACACGGAAGCATGTAGACAGGAAGGCTTGCTAAAACACTTTTGTCTAGAAGGATTTAAGTATCCATCCAAACCAGAGAGAGACTAAAATCTTTGGACAAGGGAAGCTTGCTGACTATAGACTGATGTTATAGATCGAAGTGTGCCCTGCCAAAACTCAATTGTTTCAGTCCGAACCTCTCTGTAACCTAAAATGTGATTTGATTTAGAAATAAGATCATTGCAGAAAATAATTGGTTAAGTTGAGATGAGGTCATACTGGAGTAGAATGGGCCCCTAATTGTATCTGTGACAGGTGTTCATAAAAGTGGCATATGTGAAGAGAAAAAAAGACATATTTAGGGGGATGATGATGTGAAAAGACAGGGATATGCCACCTAAAAGGAACAGCAAAGATTGCTAGCAAGCCACCAGAGTATAGAAAATCTGCTTATACCTCTGGTGATGACGTTAGCCAAGTCAAATGTGCCACGAACACATCCCCTCAGGGCCTCCTGAAGGCCAGCTCTGCTGACTCCTTGATCTTGGACTGCTGGCTTTCAGAACGGGGAGACAATAAATTTCACCCAGTTTGTGGTGGCAGCCCCAGCAGACTACTGCCACTTCTCTCACTCACGAGAGCGATGGTGGTCCTTGACTCTTTAGCAAGGGCTAAACACTCATTGCTGTCAGTTTCTTGGGCAAAGGGGCACCCTGGTGGGGTTCATCCTCTGCCAAGCACTAGCTGAAATGGTAGCTTAAGTGAAAAAAAAAAAAGTCAAGTCTAGCAGTTCAAATGTGGACAAAATTTCCATCCTCAGTGAAAACTCTTAAAATGTATTGATTACTAGGTTGTAGTCTCCACTGTTATTTGACATTTAAAATGAATTCGGACAGAGAAATGTTTGTGGGTTTGAGTCCTGGATTCAACCTTATTAGTTGTGGAACTTTGGGCAAGTTGCTTGAGCGTTCTGAGTTTTAATTTTCTCATCTGTAAAATGGGTATGGGAATAACATTGTCATGAGATTTGAACAAGATGGTACCAAAATAATGCCTTGCTTGTAGTAATCATAACATTAATATTAATGTTATGATTACATTAATATTAATGTAATTGGTGTTTTTATTTTTGGTTGTTATGTTACCAATACACAACTGGAAAAACTACAATTACACCATCAACCTACATAAATGCACGCTGTTTTACAATGATCCTGAAAACTGTCCTGAAAGAAGAAAGTATTATTTTCCATATTACAGATGAGAAATCTGAGGCTTGGAGGGATTGCACAATTTAATCAGGGCCTCTCTACAAAGCAGGTTGATGCTCAGTTTACTAGACCCCAGCACCTCTCCCGTGATTCCCACACTGTTTTCTAAGAATGAAGTAGGCCTGACATTTTACCCAAGCAAGAAAATATGACCAATGAAGTTTCACTGGAGTAGGAGAATGGCAGTAGCTTCCAGAGAGTAAAAATGGTTTAATGCCGAAGGTCAGATAGGAAAAGGTGTGGTCCTGATGTTAAGAAACCACGATGGGGCTGGAGTGGTGGCTCGGTGGTTACGGCGCTTGCCCGGCATGCACAAGTACACGGGTTCAAACCCCAGCAACCACGTACACAACTAAGTGTCAGAGCAGTGAAAACCATGTAAAAAACTCAATAAAAATTGATTCTCTCTCTCTCTCTCTTTAAAAAAAAGAAAGAAAAGAAACCATGTACCTGGGCGGACGTGCATATGGCCTGTGCACAGGTATGGTAGCAAGAACATGATTGGTAATGAAAAGAGAAAGTCATGTCCTTTTGATTGGTCATTTCTTTGTATAAACACCCATTTCATTCATTCATTTCACAAATACTTAATGAGCATCTTTTCAATTTTGGTCCATGTACCTTTTTTTTTAATGGGCATATTAGTGAATGAGTCATGAAGGATCCTTATAATCAGGGAAGAGAAATTAATAGTAAACAAATTAGAATACAGCATGGAAAGTGTTAAGTAGTGGTTACTATTCCCCTTCTTTTATAGATGAGGTAAGCTGAGGCTTAAAGTCACAAAGGCAGTGAGTGACACAGTCTAAATTCAATTCAGGCTTGTTTGGCACTTGATCCATGCTTTCAACTCTGGTCTGGGAGTTGTTAAGAAGTGTGCTAAAAAAAAAAAACTTTTTTTTAAGTTAATAATGTTTGGGAAATCTGAGAACTAAATCCTGCTCTGGGAGAGCCACCATACATACAAATGTATTTAAACCTTTTAGCCACTTTGTGGGAATGAATATTACTTAAATTGAGCATTTCCCCAAAACTCAAAGGTTTCAGCCAAAGTAAATGAAGCTCTCTTGACTGTGATGGGTAAGCTTGTAATGAACATGGTACATCATGTACAGTGGTTCTCAGAGACTCAAAATTATGTCCCTTAACATTTTAGAGTATTGGTGAAGTGGACAAGATGCATTCACTTATTGGTCTTTGGTTTTTGTGATGTTAAAGAATTGGATTCTGGTATACTTAGGAGTGAAGCAGAAAAGAAAAATTTTTTTAGGCATGGGTTTCTACAGAGAATACTTTTAAGTGATCAAGTTCTCTGTTATCAATTACAGCAGCAATGGATTTGAAAAGTACAGAAAGTGCCTTTTGGTCACTTCACACTTTTGACAGCAGGACAGATTTGCACAAAGGAGAAAGCCCTTGGGAAGTGAGAGGATGGTTTGAGATGGGTGTTTTTTTTTTCTTCTCTCCCTGTCAAAGAGCACGTATGAATTGGCGAGGGAATAATCACTCATTTACTCTGGATCTTTATACTTTTATGAGGACAGCTTGATCATTACCTTCATATTAAATGGTACCAGTTGATTTTAAAAATGGTGCAAATGGTGATTTGAAAGATGCTCTCTCCACTCTCTCCAAGCACTTTGCTGTTCCATAGAAGAGACAAGTGGACGCAACTGCAATGCAAGACAACACAAGGGGCTCGATGTTTGTGTGCTCCCCTGAGATTTGTATGCTGAAACCCTAACCCAAAAGTGACAGTGTTTGGACAAGGGAGCTTTGGGGGGTGACTGGGTCACCGGGGTGGAACTCTCCTGATGGGATTTGTGCTGTTACAAGAAGGCAGCCAGCCAGCCATCTCCACTCTATGTGGGGACACGTTGAGAGGTTGGCAGCTGGCAACCTGGAAGGGGGCTCTCACCAGTCCTTGCCAATGCTGACACCTTGATCTTGTGCTCCCAGCCTCCAGGACCGTGAGAAATAAATTTATAAGGCACCCATTCTCTGATACTTCATTACAATTGTCCAAACTGACTAAGGCAGGTGGACTGGAAAGAACCCACAGAAAAGGGCTTTGAGATGCTTCTATTTAAGTAGAAAGACAAAGACAAGAAGTTCCGCTGCTTATGAGTTTCTATCAAACATTGGCTTTTCTGGCCTTTGGGTAGAATTCACCAGTCCATTTTTACATCTGTGTTCCACTGTATCTTAGAGTGACTGTTTTCTAATACCCAGGATTTAGCTATATCAAAGCCCAATCTGGTTTTCATGTTCTGACATTTTCCAGCTCTGATGGGCTTTTATGACTTTAAGTCAGATGAAGAAAATGAAATCAGTTCATGTCATTTTCTTCTTCTGGAATGAAAAAAGAATAGTAAAAGCAAGAGAAAAATGGCACTCCTTTTAAATGCATTCCCTTTTTATTGCTGGATGTCTTTTCTTCATGCATATTATATCATTAGCTGAACGTTTTTCCTTCTTCTAGGCTAAATCTGCACTGTAAAGCTGTTGGTATCATCAATATATTTAGACAAAATATGCTTTTCCCCTTATTTTCCAGGCAATCCCTTTTTGAAGAGCCATGTTTTAAATAGCACTATGCTGCCCGCTTTTCTGACATTATTATGCACTGATTTTACTACTATCACCACCATCACTTTTTTAGTACTGTGATTGAACCCAGGGGCACTTTACCACTGAGCCAGACCTTTCTGTCTTTTATTTTAAGGCAGAGTCTCACTAAGTTGCTGAGGCTGGCCTTGAACTTGCAGTCCTCCTTCCTCAGCCTCCTGAGTTGCTGGGATTACAGGCATGCACCATGAGTCACTGGGATTACAGGTATGCACTATAGCGCCTGGCAGGAAGTAACAATTCTTCACCCTTTTTTATATATGAGAAGCTAAGACCCTGGGCTTTTTTTTTTTTTTTTTTTGTCTTAGAGATAGTGAGTTTTATTTATTTATTTTTTTGTCTGGTTTTCTAGTTATTCTGACAGTTAGTTGTGTTTATGGTGCTGGGGTTTGAACCTGGGTCCTCATGCATGCTATGCAAGCACTCTACTGCTGAGCCACCAGTCCATCCCTGACCGTGGACTCTTTTTTTTTAAATTAAGAAATTTAGTTATTGTGCAATCAAAAATGCATCAAATGAAACACTATGATAGGTATGTATTCTTGGAATTAGATTTACCCCCTAGAGTCCACCCTATTCTCCCACTCTTACATCTCCCCCTGCCCCTCCCCACTCCTACCCAATACATCACTACGAATGCCCAAAGTTATGTGTTATGACACCTTTGCTGTGACCCTGGACTCTTGAGAGAACTTCCAAGGCCTTCCCAACTGCCACCTCTCTTCCACACGACTCCCTTTTCCCTAAAACCTGGCCTCACAGATAATAATGTCTCCAGTATTAGACTCTATGGTCTAGTCCTATTTATAGGATGCTGTCCTGTTCTTTAGAAAAATGATTTCTGGCAAATAATTAGGTTAGTGAGATAGCGAGTGTGTTTCAGTCATGAGTTTGTTTTAAGGTCAATTACTTTGTAACATAGAATATTAAATTTTTAAAATCAATTTCTCCTCTGCTTTCAGGTTGTTTGATAAATCTTGCCCAATGTCATATAACAAAGCAAATTATTTGTATTAGTATTCTATTCTTGCTCTAACAAATGATCACCAACTCTGTGGCATAAGATGATACAAACTTATTCTTTTGCAGTTCTAAAGGTTGGAAATCTAGGGCTAAAACTAAGTTCTTGGCAGGATAGGGTCCTTCTTTAAGGGTCCAGTAGAGAATCTTTCCTTTGTCTCTTCCAGATTTGAGAGATCATGCACATTTCCTGACTGATGGCCTTGTAACTTCAACCTCTACCTTCATTGGCACATTTTCTTTTCTAACTCTGATCCTAATGCATGCCTCTTATAAGGACTCTTGTGATTACATCCAACTCACAGATAATCCAAGATAATCTCTCCATCTAAAGATACTTAACTAGATAATACCCCAAGATTTCCCTGTACCAAGTAAGGTAACATATTCATAGGTTCTGGGGATTAGAATACGGACTTGATCGTGTGTGTTGGTGGGAGAGGACGTTATTCTTATTTGTTTCTACTATACTATTCATTCATTAAATAGTTATTGAGCAAGTAATACATGCAGTGAACTGTGCTGGGCTTTGGGGAAACTGCAGAGAACAGCACTAAGTTTGAGGCTAAAACAGTTAGGCTATCTGTGTTCTCATGGAATTTATACCCTAATGAAAGACACAGACATTAAATAATGATTTTAGGATTTTTAAGATAATCTTAAGTGCTAGCATGGCGGTGTGAGAAGAAATGAGAATCCTGGAGGGCCTGATTTATCCTGGGGCATCAGAGAAAACATTTCTTAGGGGAAATGACTTCCAACCTGAGCTCTGATGTGGATTGTTAATTAGGTGAAGAGAAGGGTCAAGAGTGAATGCTGGGAGACCAGCGATTAAAACTTTAAAGGTCAAAGGATCTTCTAGAACTGTTCAAATTCATTAAGGTTATTAGCTTTTCTTGAACTTAGGGAAATATTAAGCATGTTCTCAAGAGAGAGGTGTTTGTCATTTTCTCAAAGCCAGGCAAGAAATCTTTTTATATCTTGAACATCATAGAAATATCTTCCTTGGAATCAATGGTCTTTTTCTACTAATCAGAAGTTAAGGGTAACAAGATTTGCATTATAATTGCTGTCCTTTGAAGAGTCTTGACATCTCTATGAATTTAATGGCTCCCCAAAAGCCTTTAAGAAAGTCTAAGTAGATAAGATTCCAAATATGAACTTTTTTTTTTTTTTAAAGGTAATGGGAGAATGAAAGAGAGACAGAGAGAGGAAAGAGAGAATCAACTTTATTTTTTCATCTGGCCTTTGTTTCTCCAATACTCAGTTGTGTATGTGATGCTGCGGTTTGAACCTGGGTCCTCACACATGCCAGGCAAGCACTCCAACTGCTGAGCCATTGCTCCAGCCCCCCAAATATGAACTTTAACAACAACAACAACAACAAAATTCAGCATGGGTTCTCTGGCAAGGTCATCTTCTAATGACCTTGCCAGCATTTCTATGCTTGGGATAAAGATTAAAGAGTTAACCCTAAGTCCAAAGTGCTCTGGTGCTGCTTTCAGTTCTGCTAGCATTTTAAATGTTCACATATTCAGGGACTAACTTAATATAGAAGTCTCCGGTAACTAAAGCCTTTCTGCTTCTGTGGTAACTTATTGTCTGGTGACAATCAAAGGATCTTGCGGTGGCACAACACATTAGAGACAGAAAGAATCTAGTTTTCACTTTGACTTTTTTAATTATGAGGAAAGGTGAGCATTTTCCCCTAAATTTTTGGTTCTCTGATCTTCCTTTACTGTAAATCAATTATGGCTCACTCACTTTTTTTCCCTTTTCTTTTTTAAAATGAGATCTTCAAATCCTAGAGATAATAATTGTTTATGTGGCATCTCACAAGAACATTTTCCCAGTTTTCCTTTGCCTGTGGCTTTGCATACAGGGAAGGCTTTTACTAGTCAGATGTAATAATATTTACCTTTATAATATTTGGATCACAAATTATAAATAAAATTTCTCAGGTTTTTCTTTGCTTATGGTTGTGTTCTTTCTGATTCAACCTTTAATTTGTTTGGGATTTATTTTGCTATACAGAATTGACATATATTAAAATTTTTCCCCAAATGTCTTATCTTTAGTCCTATATATTTGAATAATCCAGTTTTACCATTGATTTGAAAGGCTATTTAAGTACAAAACAAGAATCTCAAATGCACCAGGATTTATTTCTAGACACCATATTCTGTCCCATTTTAAGCTGATTTTCTGTATCTAAAGGGAAAAATTCCTCTGTCATTTATATAATTGTGCATAATATCTTCAGATGTTTAAAGAGGAACTTTAAACATCTCCACAACCAACAATTTGCTTGGTTTTTTTCCTCATCTGTAAAATTGGGATAATGAAATAATATTGCAATTGTGGGGGAGGATTTTAGATGACATATGTATGCCAAATACTTAGTCCCATTTTGTGATGGTTGTCACTCCCTTTTACTTTTCAGCCCCTCATGTGTTCCCATCATACAATAATAGCTTAGTAAATGTATATTACAGGAATAAAGAATGAATTTTTATGCTTAAAATTCCTGTCAGTTTCACTGAAGACCCTTTTGATTAGTACCATTTCTGGTCGTCTTCCAGGCATAGTCATAGTCATGGATTTAATTAGCTGGGGTGATTTGGAGAACTTTATTAACTCTTCCAAAATATTAATGTATCAAAAAATGTTCCAAAGATGTAGGTTATTCTTTTTTGGATATATGGTCCCTTTGGAAATAACATCTGATTTTCCAATGACTTACGAAGTCATTCTTGAAATCAGCCATCACTCAAGAAGGAAATTTCCTTAGCCCAAAGCTATGGTGACCACACAAATGGTTTCTTTCTTATTTAAAAATTTGTATTTTTCAACGCCTGGAGGTCTCGGGAAACATCACTCACACAGGGAAACATCACTCACACAGTAGCCGTAGTCAAGGTAGATGACAGGGGTAGAACACACATAAACTGGGGAGGTTGACCAATCAAATGGGACAGAGAAATTTCATTATTCTGTCTAGTTTGGGTTCTGAGCTATTATTTTGCTAGAATTGTGCATGGCAGAAACCATGCAGGCTCCAATGTAATAGATGATAGCAAAGGAAATCATTTCCTGTCTTTGACGTAGAGATTCTGTTAAACTGAGAGCACTTATTCATTTTTATTTTCTGTGTACCTGTCACAAAAAAGGTAAGTCATAATTACAGGCTGAGAGGATAAATGCAGATTTCAGAGATTTGAGTCCTAGAAAAAATTTACCTGAACACACACAGAGAGAGAGAGAGAGAGAGAGAGAGAGCACAATGTAACTCAGGACCTTAATTTTATTAAGAACAAAGAAGAACAATTGCTAGCTACTAGAAAGTATTTGTGGTTCTAAATAGGGAAGTCTATGGGCCAGAGCCGAGACTTCAAACCTAAACCCCAAACTTCTTGCCAATTCCATATTACTTTTCGTTCATTGATTCATTTCTTCAGTTACCATTAATTGATTACCTACTTGATCCTAAGAACTATGGGGACTCTGAGAATATGCCTCCAGAAAGTTCTCATTCAAGTGCAGGGCTCCAAGTGCATCATGAGCTGTCTTATCAGGGGATGTAACCAGCAGATATATTTTTGAGGAATATCTATATCCTCAGTCAGAAAGGAGGATTGAAAAGGACAGAATGGATGCTTATGATGAGACGAGTTTTCTGGGAGATAAGCAGCAAAGGTCCAAGTCTAGCTAAATGCACCAAGACATCGTCACAGTTTGACTCTGTGAAAAGATCAAGGAGATGTGCCAGGAGTGCAGGCGTGTGTTACACAGCTTTTTGTTGTTATGACTCCATGGTTCTGGGCCTGAGATGAGACAGAGCATCATGGTGGAAGGGCGCTGTGGATGAAAACTGCTCAGCTTATGGTAACCAGGAAGCAGTGAGAGAAAAAGAGAGAGAGAGAGAGAGAGGGAGAGAGAGAACACATGCGCATGCATATGTCAGAGCCAGGAACAAGATAAACTTCTCTAGCCCCTAGTTACCTACTTCTTCAAGTCATGCCCTGCCTTTCTACAGTTACCACTCAGTAGTGGCAATTATTAATCCATCAAATGGATTAATCCATTCATAATCTAAAAATTTCATCTTTGAACATTCCTGCAGTGACTAATAAATGAGCTTATATCCAAACCATAAGAAGACACCAATAAGTTTTGGGAACAAGTGAAGAGATAAGGCATTCTATAAAGGCATCATTGTTCCTATTTTATGGGTATCACTGGGTTCACATTGATAGAGCATCATTAGTGTGCCAGTCCCTAGACCTGGAAGGAGGAATAGAGAGCTAGGCAGGTACAGTCCTGACCTTACAATCTCACAGTCCAGCATTTGAAATTTAGGAGGACACTGACATCCTTAAAGGAGATACTAGATTCCCAGTAACAGAATTCACATTCATGAATCCATCAGGAAAGGTGTGGAAATCAAGGAATGGTTGGGGAAAAGGATGATGTGAGAATAAGAAGGGACATGATTTTGGGTAACCAGATTACCAGAAGACAAAGAGAAGGTCAGTCACAGAAGAGACCATGGTTTCAGGCTTGTTGATGATAGCTTTCAGACTTAGACTAAAAACTGCTTCACACTCTAAAATAAGCTAAACATTTTGAACTCTGGCATATTCCACTGAGACCAGATAAATCTCTCAGGGGAAACAAGTTCGGTAGTGCCCTTCATACCTGATCTCTCATTCAATAGATCTAATGAGGCACCCACTTATCATGCCCCAGACCCAGGAAACCATGGTGAGCAAGAAAGACATGGTCTCTGCCCTCAGGCATTATGAAAGACATAAAGAGCTGCAGGAGAGATGGGAAGGAGGCCTTCAGAAAAGGCCCGGGGCAAGTGGGGACACTTCATCAGAGTCCTGTCTAAGGGTAGGGCGCTGGCCAAGCCACCAGATGGAATGGTCTTTGGCAAAGGGCCCAGGCACTGTGCTGAGGCAGGCAGGGCTGGTGTGCCGATACACCTCCTGCTCTCTCTTAAAGGTGCATGGGCCCCTGGCTATTGATAAAGGAGGTCTATTATCATGTTTTAAATCCAGGTAAGGTGTAATGTCATACAACCTAAGGCATTTGTAGAGATGTATTGGGAAGGAGGTGGGGAGGGAGGGAAAAGGGTGGGTAATTGGGGGGATTTTTGGGGGTAAATCTAATTTTCAGAATATGTATATATATATATATATATATGTATATAATTTCATTAGAAACTTGTTTGTTCAATAAATAAATTTCTGAATAAAAAATTTTTAAAAAGGTGCATGGGCTGGTTTGGGAGGTTTAGACACCTCCTCTCCTGCTCTCCCAGAGAGAGCTCCGCCCTCTTCTACTGGGGTTCTGTTTAGCACATTTGTCCCCTCACCACCATTTGTTTCCAAGCCTGCCTGATCACTATTTGCATCATTTGCTGGAATACTGTTCTACATAATTCACTCCACATCAATATTTGCTGGCTGTAAAAAGGAAAACAATTATTTCAAGAAGCTATGGGACTTGGGAAGATTTTCTTTTTTCTACTAGTAGATCTGTTTCTGAAGTAAGGGAGTCATATCTATCCTGCAAACTTCTGATGGGATAATTTACTTAGGGTGCCTGGCTGTGGGGTTGGCACTAGACAAACATGCAAAAAATGTTCCTTGAGGCATGTCTAAGTGAGTGAATGGTGTTATGGTTTGCATGTGAGGTATCCCCCAAAACCTTATGTGTGACAATTTGGGAAGGCTGAGATGAAATGATTGGGTAAAAGTCTTAACCCAATCAGTGAGTTAATTTCCTGGTAGGGATTAACTGGCAACTATAGGCTGGTAGGGTGTGGCTGGAGGAGGTGGGTCACTGGGGGCATGCCTTTGGGGTGTATACTCTGTTTGTCAGTGGAGAGTCTCTGCTCTGTTTCCTGATGTGACCCCTAGAGCTTCCTGCTCCCTGGAGCCATGGGCTACCATGCTGTTCAGCTTCACCTTGAGCCCTGAAAAAAGGAGCCTGCCTTCCATGGACTGAGACCTCTGAAATTGTAAGCCCCTAAACAAACCTTTCCTCCTGAAATTTGTTCTTATCAGGACCTTTAGTTACATCCAGGAAAAAGCTGAATAAAATGAAGGCTATCTATTTTAACTGATAATGAGAAAGTTTCAATATGTGTGTAAGATTCTTGGAAATCAAGCTTTCCTGGTTATTTCATCAACACTCTAAAACCAAAGCTGGCTTTCATTTCGCTCTGGCTCTGAGAAAGGGTCACCCTGAATGTGCTCTATAATCTATGCTGAACACAGGTGGTGCAAAGAGGCGATGCAAAGAGGTCTGAAGTCCAAAGCCCTGGGCTGAGTTCAGTTTCTACTCACCAGTTAGGAGGCTGGCACCAGGACTCTAATCCTGAACTGTAAAATATGCTTGAAAATGAATACCTATAAAATAGTTTGGCCCTGTGATACTGGATTAAAATTAGAGACATCAGTATGAACTCATGCCCATACACATATATGCATACACACAAACACACACACACACACACAAACACACACACACACACACACACAGATGAACAGACACAGAAACAACTGTAGGTACAGGTTATATATGAGTTGTATACATACACACTTCATTTAGCTGTCAACTAAGAAGGCCTAGGAGCAATAACATTCCAGTAGCAATAAGTACTTCAGCCCACATCTTGGTTTCTAAAAGCAGTTCTCCAATGAAAGTAACCAGTTCTTTGGAGAAATGGTTGATTCTAGGGTTGGGGGAACAAAAAAATATAACTCAATGAGATGAGCCTGGATCATTTGATGGTACCACAAATGAAGGAAGTGCTTAAAAAAAAATGAAGGCATGTCCGAGAGACACAAGAACCAATCCAAAGAGCTCCCTATAATAGCAAAATTGGAAAAGTTTGAGCAATAAAGTAAATAATGTAGATTTAGGTTATAACTAAAAGTATAAAATATATATATACATGAGTCCATATTAGCATAAATAAATGATTCATCAAATAATTACAGAGGGAGAAGAGACATGACTGCTTTATAGAATTCCAAATAATATACACGGATGTTCTCTCCTCCAGGAGAGTAGTCCTCACTGATCTCCCTGGGCCGGACTGAGACACTCACTTCTAGGGACCAGAGTAAAGGAAATGGGGAACCCAAGCAAATATCACCTTAGCCAAGTGATAACGATTGACCTCACCAGCGATGTCATGTTTATCACATACCCCTGACCAGCTGTGACAAGAGGGGCACTTACCATCAAGGGGTGCTCTTTCCCCAAACCTAATCAAGATAAAAACATCCAACAAGTCCCAACTTGAGAAATAGTTTACAAATGTACTTAATCTAGCATCCCTCAAACTGTCGAATTTATGATCAACAAGGAAAGATCAAAAACTGGCAACTGACCAGAGGTCACTATAGAGACAACAGCTAAATGCTGTGTGTATCTTATTGTAGATCTTGGAACAGGAAGAGGACATTAGTGGAAAAACTGGTGAAATCTTAACCAAGTCTGGAGTTCAGTTACTAGAAATATATACAAAATGGTAATATTGGTTCCTTAAGCTTTTTTAAAGAGAGAAAGATAGTTTCCCCCCCATCTTTTTATGTTTGTTTGTTTTCATTTTGCTTTTCTTCCACTTAGTTTATACAGCTAAGTGGTGCTGTGGATTGAAAATGGATCTGCATGCATGCCAGGCAAGTGCTCTACCATTGAGCCACCACTCCAGCCTGATGGCTTCTTAAGTTTTTAACGAGTAATTTAAGATATTAACATATGGAAAAATGAACTCAGATGAAGGTGTCCTCTGCTGCATCCTTGTGGCTTTTATATAATTGTGAAATTACTGCAAAAAATTTTTTGTTAAGAAACCAAAGTTTGGGGAAGAGTAGATGATGACATCTAAAAGTCATGAGCTCACAGGGCTAAGGACTGCATTAGGAACACCAGGGTACTGTCACTTGCACAGAATGAAATTTAGTGATTAATGAATCTTAGAAATGTTCAATTTCCTGTCCTCTATGATTTTTCCCCTTAAGCCTTGTATTAAATGACAGGCCAGATATTTTATTTGATACCTACCTTTTAAAAAATAAAAGTCAATTCCTGAGGTCAACTTGTTTATTTCCCAGTCAAATAGGACTTTGTCACACGTCACTTTCTCATAATAAGAGTGCAAGACCACTCATTCCCAAGCTCATTTATGTCAGCTTCTTGGGAGTTTGGATTCCAGGGAAATACAAAGTCCCTGTGTATACACATGCTCCCACAAACTCAGCTCCAGAAAGCTGGTTCCTTCAGCAACTGGATTCACCCTGGGAAAAGCTGCTTCACTGTCTGGTGGCTTTCCTAAGGCAGCTGTTCTCCCTCCCAGCAGTTTAAGCGGGCTGGAGGCCCTGGAGAAATGAGGAGAACCTATCTCCATGCAAAGCGTATGTGCTGAATATAATTCTCCTTTAATGTGGTTCAGAGTGGTATGAAGTCAGTCTTGAGTGTGCCTTTGAGATGCTGGTAAATACAGCATTCTCTCCAGCACACACGCAGTTAGGAAAGGAGTGTGTTCAAAGTTTCAAGGTCCACTTAGGCATCTCAGGGTTAAGAGACTCAAGAGGCCCTGCACAGAGATGAGGAGGCTTCAGCATGCTTCTGGACCCACCAGGGCTTTTGCCTTGTAACAGGATTATAGGAGGAGAAGCTTAAAAAGCCACAGGGTGTACATGAAGGAGCTGTATTCAATTATAGTTTTCTTTTTTTTTTTTTTTAAAGAGAGAGGGACAGTGAGAGAGACAGAGAAAGAGTAACAACTTTATTGAGTTTTTCACATGGCCTTAGTTGCTCCAACACTCAGTTGTGTACGTGGTGCTGGGGTTTGAACCCGGGTCCTCGTGCTTGTCAGGCTGGAGCCACCGCTCCAGCCCCTAGTTTTCTTTTATTGATGACCCCCCTTCAATTACAATTTGTGAGCTGTACTGTCGGAATCATTTTGCACACATATGTGTACACATGTGTACACACTCAGTGTGCACACACCAGCATCAATGTTCTGTGTGCAAATGAGGGGAGAAGTGGTGCAAATAATTCCTCAAAGGTAACACGAAACCATCCAGGTGGACTTTGCAATGTTGGCCTATTGATTTTTTTTCTTCCCACCCCTCACTCCCTCTCGTTCTTCCTATATGCTTATGCCTTCATAAGGAAATTTACTTAATTTTAAGACCTTATAATTATACCTCGTTGTCCTCATGCATAAAATCTGGATAATATCTGTCTCACGAGATTAAATGGATTAATAAATAGCATTTAGAACAGTATTTGCACATTATAAATACTGAAAAAGTTTTTTTTATAATAATCGTTGACAGAATCTAACATTTTATTGGGAGGGTTAGGAATGAATTTATGCAGAAGGTAACAGTTGAGATGACCTTGTGCATGCATTTACTATACCTACCTATCAAACATAGTAGCTTAGCTCAGCTTATCTTAACATGCTCAGAACACTTACGTTAGCCTACAGCTGGACAAAAATCATGTAACACAAAGCCTATTTTACTATCGAGTGTTTAATAACTCATGTACATACAGATGGGTGTTTGTAGACACGATGGGATGTGAAAACACAATATCCCCAAACACTGGCAACACAGCTCACTATAAATTCCTGTGTTGTTGCCCCTCATGGTCCTGCAGATGGCTGGGAACTGTGGATCCCAGCTGCCACCCAGCATCTCAGAGAAAGGTATGACCTTATAACAATAGTCACGGAAAATATCAAAATTCAAAATGTGATTTCTGCTGAGTGTATAGCTTTTGTACCATCATAAAGTTGAAAATCTGAAGCCAAACCACCTTAAGTTGGGGATCCTGCTTATATAAAGTTTGAGAATAGACTTTTATATAAATGAGCTAATCAATGGTGAGATTTCAGAGCGGCCACTTTGGGAATACTGACTGGGCAGCCTTCTGGTGGTATAGATGGTTTACATCTATGTCCGTATGTTTACCTATAGTGGGTAGGTAATTCATAGTGCTTTATAGGAGTGATTTGTATGCCTTGGGAAAAATAGATTTACTATGTACCATTTAAAAATATATGTTCAAAATGTAAAGTTAAGGAGGAAAAAGCAGGGTGCAAAATTGTATACGCAAGATTGTCATAGAAACTAAAGCAATTATGAATGCAATGGAATCTATTTAAAAATTAGAAGGAGAATAAAGAACATTTCAACATTGGTCATTTCCATTGGGGGATTTCAGCTGAGGGTCCTGAAAGGGGTGCCTCAAAGGAGTTTCAGAAACACCGACTCAATGGCAGGACACCAGCCAACCTTTCTGAGCAGAGTGACAGGGGTGCCAGTCCTAGCTATGTTCTTTCCTAGGGGAGTGACTTTCAGAAAGTGACAAACTCTCTAGCTCTCGATGTTCTCGACTGTATAAAGGAGTCATGTTGATTCCTACAGCCAGGATTTTATGGGGGACTAAGCTCTTTGCCCAATATCTGGGTACAGGTCCTCAGCACTTGCCAGTTATTGTTATTAATGGATACATCGAGGCAGAGGAGAGTGAGGCTGTCCAGGTTCACTCCGACTGTCCCTCTTTCCTGGGTCATCTGCAGATGAGGCTGGCCAGGGGGATTTAAGGAGGAAAATCCAGAGCAGTCCCCAGAGCAAGTGAGGGGAGTTACCTAGGGAGAGGCACAGGCACCCCAGCAGCACTGACGCCCGGTTGGGATGGAAGCTGAACATTTCCAGGTGAAATCTTTCAGCTCTCTCCCAGCCAAAGAGGATAGTTGAAATGTTCCTGAGTTGGGAATTGTACTAGGAAGACCAGGAGATGAAATGTGGGGTATAAACTGCAGAGAATATATAAATAAGGATTGCCATTTTAATTGTGACAGTTTAAAGTTGAGAATTTCATACGTACATACTTGAGGTTATAACATGTATAGAACATGCTGTTATTTATGGAAATCACAGAAACCCAGATCACTGGCCTTCCTACACCTTGTGATATCAGTGATTATTACGATACGATAGTCACATGCTATTTGAACATACAGAAAGGTTTTTTAAAAATTCTTTTTTTCAATTAAAGACCACAGCTTCTCAGGTGGAATTAGGGGAAATTTAATTGGTAGTTGATGACTGAGGAAGCATGAAATATACACATAGTCCAGATGTTTGAATCCTTTCTTCCTGATGAGGGAGATAGGCTTATAATATTTAATACTGTCAGTCAGGAAAATCATGTGCTTTGGTTAAGCGGGAAGATATTACAATTGACTTCATTTCAACATGAACAAAAAGAAAATTATAATTGAAATAGGAACAGAGGAACACATGGCTGAGAAAAGAAGTTTAAAATTTTTTCTTATGGGAAGTTTGTGAAAATCAATATTGAGGGAACTAAAAGCACTTAATATTACACTTCCATCTAGAAGGTGGGGAAGGAACTGTGTCAACATTTACAGCCTTTCTCTGACTGCAATCCAATTAAAAGTTGCTCAAAATGATATAATGCATGCAGGGCATTCTGAACAGCTGTTTCTGAATAATAATGACATTTATAATATCTTATTAGTTATCATTTTTATGAGCACCTTTTTATACAGCAGGCATTGTGCTAGGCGTTTTATGTTTTAGCTCACTTACTTCCCACAATAAACCCATGAAGGGATATTTTATTATACCCGTTTTATAGGTAAGGATAATAAAGCTCAGACAAGAGTGACCAACTATGCAGATTTTCCCAGCATGTTGTATTTCAGTGCTGATCTTAGGAATGTCCTAGGCAACTTGCAGTGAGCTGGTCACTTTTTAAGAGTGATTTCCTTGATATTTTTTAGTGGTAGAGAGGGATTTAAAACTTTGCTTTCCTTGGCTGATAAACTTCTACTTACTGCCACCCCAGCTTGAGATTGCTACCCACAATAGCTAAACAGCAAAGCACGAGAGGAGGGGTCTTGTTTGAAACTAATGAACATCATTTCATTTCACAGGGAGGAATGGAAAATATCATCTTGCCTCTCCTGTCCCCAGACCACTGAACAAATGAAGCTGAGCCTCCCTTTATGATATTTCCAAAGGGCTTTTGTGTTCCTGGAGGTTCAGGGGGGAACGCACTTACCTTGGGATGCGAGTAGAGATGGCACTGTGGTTGGCCAGCGTCCTGCTTACAAAACTCCAGCGTGTGGCACGCCACATCAGCATTCATGCCTGCCTCAAGCCTGGAGGGAAATGGGGCAAAGCAAAGGCTGTTAAGATCATGCAGAGTGGAGTTAGCCAAACCCAAAGTCAAGGGTCGAATGTTCTCCCTCATTTGTGGAGGCTGGAGGAAAACCCAGGCTTGCTTTTTACTAAAGTATTAGACCCAGCAAAGGCACAGCAACACGTGATCTAGGGGAACCATAGACATATGGGTGGGGGAGGGAGAGGGGAGATGCAGAGAGATGGGAGAGGG
>PVKS010004247.1:32503-95365 GCA_004027875.1 Aplodontia rufa | reverse complement strand
GAGGTCAGACCGAGCTCTCTCCCCAGTTGCCTCATTCCTCGGTGTGCTCGTCAGGTTCCTGTCTGATGAAATACTGAAAAGTCTGCTTGTGAGGAGCAGAGCTTCATTTGGCTCATGGTTGCACAGGTTTCTAATGGGTCACTTGGCCCCGTGGCTTTGGACCTGTGGCAGCACAGTACATCCTGGTGAGGGTGGCACGTGGCTGAGGAGGACTCCCTGTGTCTTGTGTCCGGAAACAGAGGCAGGAAGGGGCCGGGACCCACTGTCCTCCATCAGGCCCCACCTCCTGAAGGTTCCACTACCTCCAGGGGCACCATGGCTTGGGCACCAGGTGGTTGTTGTTCCTGGGTTTCTTTCCTGTCAGGGCTGCAGAAAGCAGGAAATGTGGGGTTTTTTTTTTACCAAGAAAGAGTTCAGATATTCCCAATTAAACTGTAAGATTGTAGGGTTTTACCTCTCATTTTACATCTATGCCAAAAAACCTTGATTCCCTAGGACACCAGCATGGTTTAGTATTGTCTTTATAACATATGCACTAATTTCAAAATATAAAACATAGCAAACCATACAATAAGTCATGTGTGGGGTGTTCAAGTTTAGTAAATGAGCATTGTATAAAATAAGACTGCTGACAACTGGAGCCGTGGCTCAGTGAGAGCGCTTGCCTGGCACGCGGGTGGCACAGGGACCTGGTTCGAAACCCAGCAGCACGTGCATAGCTGAGCGTCAGAGGAACAAAAACCAGATAGAAAAATAAATAAAATTGATTCTCTCTCCCCCCCCCCCAAAAAAAAAAAGAAGAAGAGGAAGAAGAAGACAAGTACTGAGGATTATTTAAGGATTCTTTGCTCCTTTCCTGCGAGTGGGTTCTGGTACAGATGCACAACTGTGCTTCCAGCTTGCTTGAAGTCCCTTTTTTTATATTTTTATTTTTCATTTTTTTGTGGTACCCAGGATTGATTCCAGGGGCACTTAACCGCTGAGTCACATCCCCAGGCCCATTTATATTTTATTGGAGTCAGGGTCTTAAGTTGCTGCAGAGGCCCGCTTAGTTGCTGAGGCTGGCTTTGACCTTGTGATCCTGCCACAGCCTCCTGAGCTACTGGGATTCCAAGCGTGTGCCACCCTGCCTGGTGAAGCAACAGGCTTGAAGTCGTCCTTAGGCAACCTGTCGATATGCATGGGTCCCCTGCAACTTTGCACTGTATGCTTCTCTGCCTGAAAACAAGGTTTCAGTTTCCCCCTTGAGTACCTGTGAACAGAACAAGAACTGTTGACCCTAGTATTTGCTGTGCCCAGAACTACTTATCATGGGCTCCCTGAGGGAAAATTCCGGTGGGGACACTGTTTGGTCAGGGAGGCCGAACCTCCAGCAGGCTTCACAGCCGGAAGTGGCACTGGTGGGCTGGGCCTGGTCCAATTGAGGTTCTGCTTTGGATGGTGCCCTGTGCTTTGGCCCTTACAGGAAAGAGCTGCTCCAGCCCCTCCCAGACTCTACAATTATTTGCCTAAGTTCTGTGTGTCATTAAAATCAACTGGGTTAGTTCTCTACTTTGTCAAATTTGAGTCGAACACTTTGATACTTCCGGCCTGGCCTTTTTGGGAGGCCATAGATGCATGCCACAAGCACACACATCCACTTCAGCAGCGTCCAGGTCCCCACAGCCTGGCCTTGAACTCCCTAAAAGGGCCGTGAACAAGGATTCAGAATGCCCGTCTAGTCTTTCGGATTAGATTCTGCCCCCCATGTTACCATAGCAAGCCCATGGGGCATGACCCCACTGCCTCTTGAGTTGTGATTTTCCCATCCCGGCCTTTTGTGAGAACTGAGGAATTGAAAGACGCCCCCGAAAAGGGAAAGCAGCAGCTCAGGCTGAGGGCTGAGCAGTGGCTCAGTGGTAGAGCACCTGCCTGGCACGTGCGAGGACCCAGGTTCAAACCCCAGCACCACACGCAACTACATGGAGGAGAAACAAAACCAGATGAGAAAGGTCACTCTCACTTTTAAAAAAAAATACACAGCAGCTGAGACAGGGTAACTAACACCTGCAGCCCTCACTGGGGCGGAGGGGCCGATGCTGACCAGCTGCCCCACGGGAGCAGAGCCGGCTCCCATGGCTCCAGACCTCACACACAGGCCAGGTCTTGGCCCCAAGCATTCGTTCTCTGAGGCAGGGTTGGCTCATGGACACATCAGACGGATGGAGCCAGGAAGCTAACTGGTGAGTTTTAGTTTGGAATGGGAAGTTTAGTCTCTTCTGGGTGTTTCCGGAAAGGCTCATTCATTCTTCATTGGGTTTTAAGGACAACCTACTCTTGTGGGTTCCTTGCTAAATGAGCAAATAACCACCATTTTTGTTAAAATGTAGGCCTCCCTGGCCCTCAAACAACTGGACATCCACATGCAGGAAAATGAATCTGGACGAAAAGAAATTAACTCAAAGTGTGAAACTGTGAAGCTCCTAGAAGGTAGCACAGGAAAGGCCCTGGGCTTGGCAATGACTTTTTAGATGCAACACCAAAGCCAGGGTACATGAAAGAAATAATTGACGAGGGGATTTCATTAAACACTTCAAAATACAAGCCATAGGGGCTGAAGTGGTGGCTCAGCAGTTAGGGCGCTTGCATAGCATATGCGAGTATGCGGATTTGAACCCCAGCACCACGTACACAACAAAGTGTTGGAGCAACGAAAGCCACATTAAAAAAAACTAAATAAAATTGATCCTCCCTCTCTCCTTCCCTCTCTTTCTTTAAAAAAAATAAAATACAAGCAATAGGTTGGGAGAAGATGATAGCCAAAGACATGTAATAAAGGAGCACTATCCAAAACATGCAAAGAATGTTCAAAACTCAGCAGTAAGAAAACAACCCGATTGCAACATGGGACAAAGGCCTTGGCAGACACCTCAGCAGAGAAGATGACAAGACCTGAGGAGAAGCCCCCCGTCATGTCATCAAGGAAGCATCAAACAGTGAAGGGCCACATCCACAGAACTCAGTAGCACCAAGTGCTGGCGAGGGTGTGGAGCATGGGCACATCCAGGCATTGCCGCTGCGAAGGAAAATGGCCCTGCTGCTTTGGAAGTCAGCCTGACAGTTCCTGTAGAAAGGCAGCGATCACACTCAGTCAATACATGAAGCCCCAAGCTCAGGTTCACGCAAGAACTTGCATGTGAACGAGTGTGGCAGCCTTGTTAATAAGTTCCCAAACGTGACGGGGGTGACAGCTGAATAAACGTGTCACATCTGGAAGACAGGTATCGAGTGCTTCAAAGAAAGGAGCAACTGAGCCAAGGAGGGCCACAGGGGAACTGAAGTGCATGTTGCCAAGTGAACGAAGCCACTCTGCAAAGGCTGTTCACTGCTCGATTCCAACTCATGACATTCTGGAAAAGACAAGACTTGGAGACAGCAGATCAGTGCCACAATGGGGTGAGGTGGGAGGCATGAATAGGTGGGACATGAGGGGATTTTAGGGCAGTGCCATCATTCTGGATGATTCTGTAGTGATAGAGGCTTGTCCAATCCCATAGACTGTACAATGCCAAGAATAGCTCCCCTGTCACTGTGGACTCTGAGTGACAACACATCCATGTGGCCTTATCCATTGTAACAGTGCCCCACTCTAGTGGGACATGTAGGGTTGGGGACTTGGGAACTCTGTCCTTTCTGCTCAAACTTGCTGTGAACTATAACTGCTCTAAAAAAGTAGATATGAGACAGGTGTGGTGGCACATGCCTGTAACCCCAGCTACTCAGGAGGCTGAGGCAGGCGAACCACAAGTTTGAGGTCAGCCTGGACAGCTTAGCAAGACCCTGATTTTTTTTTTAAAGGGGTTTGGGCTGGGGATGTAGTTCAGTGGCAGAGCACTTGCAACAGCAAATCACTAGGTGGGCTGAACCCCCAGTACCACAGAATAAGTAAGTGAATAAATAGGCCTCCTTCCCTTCCTCCCTGCCTCCCCTCCGCTCTCCTCTGCCCACGTCAGCTGCCAGGTTGCCTCCCGACCTGCCCCAATTCCAGATGACTTCCTTCAGCGCTGTGCCTCTCAATTATAAAGCAGCGGGCAGACGACCCAGGCAACAGATGCGCCTCCTGCTCGAACCCTCCCACCCGCCTTGTAGGGGCCCCCCTCCTGCCGCTGCCCTCCCCACCTTTCTCTGGCTCTGTCTGCCCACCGGCATCACCAAGAGCAGGTGTACAGCGTGGACCTGTAGCTCCCTGCGGGCCTGGTGTCTGTCCTGGAGACCAGTGAGGGCTGCGGTCACAGCCTGAGGCACAGTTCCTGGGAGGACTCCGCACCTGGCCAGCAACGGTCACACCACTGAAGAGAGCTGTGCAGTGGGTGGAGCGCCGAGAGGTCTTCAGGGAGAGGTGACCTCAGGTGCAGGCAGACTCCTTAGAGGCACCCTCTTGAGACAACTCATGGCATCCGTCACTTTAATCACCTTTTTTAGTTTCAGAGTGACCTGTATTCCCAGAAAAACTAGCAGCCTCTGTGGTGACCACCCCTGGCCCTTCTCTGTATTCAATTCCCCACACCTCTTCCTCACCCCGGCTCTGCCTGAGTGTGCCCCAGGACTCTTGCATGGGCCATTTCCATGGCCAATCCTTCCTCAGGGGCACGCTCAGCCTGGGCTGGAGCCCCTGTGCCTCCTGCCCCATCCACCCAGAGCAGAGCACCCTGTCAGTTCCCCTAGCCTTGCCCTGCTCTGGTCCCTACACCTCGCCTGGGCTGCACACCTAGGGGCCCTCAGTTAAAGCTTTTAAACAAACAAGGGTCAGCCATGCTGGTGCCCAGTGGCACAAGCCACCTCTGACCAACGTTGACCTCTTCTAGACCAGGCTGGGCACGTCTCTGAGGGTGAACTTCACCATGTTCTGGTAAACAAGCAGGAGTGCAGGGCACCCAGCACCCAGCCAAGCCCTGGCCCAGGGAGCCCCCTGCGCCACCTGCCTTTGCTCCCAGGAAGGCAGTAACCTACACAGGTGCACTGTGGGCACCTGCCAGGCCGGTGGGAGGAGCTGCCCTGGGAAAGATGGGCCTACCTGCACCGGTGTCGTGTGCGTGCACGTGTGTGTGTATGTGTGTGTGTACGTGTGTGCGCGCGCTGGCCAGCGTGTACGCATGCACCAACCTTGCTCTAGTACATAAATACCTGAGGTGTGGAGGAGGGCCACGCGGAGGCAGACACTCACCATGGGGCGCCTGGAGCTGGTCATCTTGGGCCTCACCTGCTGCCTGGCAGTGGCGAGTGCTGCAAAGGTAAGCAGGAGCCCTGCAGAGGGGTGGGTGCCTCTGTTGACCTGGCTCAGGAAACTGGGGACAGGGCCTGTAGAAGGACAGAGTCAGCCAGAGCAAGCGAACCCTGCTGCAGCCTCCCAGCATTCCCAGTCCTTGACTCACCCACGTAGACGGAGGCCAGGACGCTGGGGAATGGGAACTGCCGCTCACCTGCAGCAGCTGCTGGTAGAGGTGCCTCTGTGGTAACAGATTCCTGGGGCTTATCTGCTGAGCCTAGAATCCACCTGCAACACCCGCTGTCAACTTCTCCCCATTTTATAGAAGGGATAGCAGGCGCCCTGGGCAGGCAGGCAATGCGTCCAACATGGTGCAGCCATCACGAATGTTCTCAAACAGGAATCTGAATCCTGGGTTGGTTCAAGCTAGGATGCAGTCTCTGTCTCATGCTCCTCCTGAGAGGGACTGAGCCCCACCTTGCTGCTGGAGGGGTTCCCTCCAGAGGTCAGGGGCTGCGACAGCTTTCTGGCAGCTGCAAAATATGCCCTTCATGCTGAGCATGATGGTCCTGCCTGTAATCTGGAGGCTGAGGCAGGAGGATCACAAGTTCAAAGCCAGCCTCAGCAACTTAGGGAGACCCTAAGGAACTTGGTAAGACCCTGTCTCAAAAACATCTGCCTTTGAACTGCCCTGCCCAAGGTATGAGGAGCATGCCACACAATCCCCAGCAGACACAGAAAGTGAAAGAGGGAACCAACCCTGTCCCTGTCCCCGTCCCCAGCAGGACTCACGTAGGGGCCCCCAGACCCTCACCACACTGTCATCCAACTGTCCTCCCTCCACCGCTCCTCTTGCCCTCTCAGGCCCTGGGTACCCCCTTCTCCCAGGCTGGCTCTTTTGCACCCCTCCTGCCCCCTGGACCTGCCCCTGAACCTGGAAGTTGGGGTGCTGGAACTGAGTCCCTTCTGCCACAGGGGAAGGTCATTATTGGGAGGACTCTTCTGGGGTGCTGAAGGGATCAGAGTTTCCTCCCACATCTCCCCTCAGCCAGCCATCACCCCCTACACTGCCATTTTTCCAGGTCCCACACTTCAGAGCCCCCACCCTGACGCCCTGAGGTTAGTCTTAACATGGAGACACTTCTGAGAGGTGACTTTCCAGTCCCTGGAGCACTGACTTGGCCCTCTGCCTGCTCCTGGTGGCCTGGGGGGCTGGAACAAGGAACCTCAGAGGCCTGGCTGGTGTTGCTGAAGGGCCTGGCAGGTGTCACGCAGGCTCCTTCCTGTCTCTAGCGCCTGCCAGCCCCACTCTGCCATGCAGCATGACAGGTCCGGCAGCTTAGAATTCAGACTGGGGGTGCAAGTCACCTGCTTTTCCCACCTAGAACCTAGATCAGGAGAGCACGGGCTGAGGCTTCCACCATGGTCCGGACAAGGGAGCTGCTTCTGCCTGGGGCCTGGACAACGGGAGGCGGCATAGGGAGCGCTCAGGCTGGTCAGCCACTTTCCAGCAGTGTGACTTCAAGCAGGAAGGCCCCTGAGCCTCAGCTCCTCAGGGACAGTGGGTAGCTGAACCTCATCTTCAGGACCCTCGTGGTGGCCCATAGGGTGAAGCTCAGCACCAAGATACCCAGCAGCAGTTCTGCTGGCTTGGGAGGGATGGGGAGCTCCCTAGTGGGGCTGTGAGAACTTGGACACAGGCACGCTGATTTGGTGTCCCACCAGCTGGGCTCAACAGCAGCAGGTAAGGAAGGGAGACTTTAGGAAGGGCCACCCCTCAGGTAGTTCAGGGTTGGAGATGAGGCATTCTGAGACACCAAGCTTCCTCCACTGCCCGCATTGGGACGGCCCCATGAGATGGTCAGCTGGCTGTGAGGGAGGCTCTGATGTCCCCATCTGCAGGAACGGGAAACTGAGGCTCCCAGTCTCAGACAGGCAGCCAGAGCCAGAGCCCAGAACACCATGCTGGCTAGGTGGGAACTCTATGTCTCAGGGGGTGGGGGTCAGAGACAGGAAGCTAGGCCCTCCAGCGCCAAGGGGTCCTGCCTCATCTTGGTCCTCCTTGACGCTGTCCTGGGGAGCCTCTGGCACCCCAGAGCTTCGTGGGTTGGCTGCTCTGGCTCCTGGCCAGCCATGCCCGAGCCACCCAGACCTGCCACCTCCCACCCACAGTTGGGCACCGTGTACACAGAAGGAGGCTTTGTGGAAGGCGTCAACAAGAAGCTCAGCCTCTTGGGTGGTGATTCTGTGGACATCTTCAAGGGCATTCCCTATGCCACGGCCAAGACCCTGGAGAACCCCCAGCGTCACCCCGGCTGGCAAGGTGGGCACATGGGTGCTGGCCATGGGGTGTGTGGTGAGGGCAGCTGCCCTCCTTACCCTGTCCTCTCACTGCCTGCAGGGACCTTGCAGGCCAAGGACTTCGGGAAGCGATGCCTGCAGCTTTTCCTCACTCAGGACACCACCTTCGGGGAAGAAGACTGCCTCTACCTCAACATCTGGGTCCCCCAGGGCAAGAAGCAAGGTTTGGCTCCCCCACTACCCGAAGGAAGCCCCAGAACCAGAGCCCTGGCCCCACCCTGGGCTGAAAAGCTGAGCTCCCTGGAAATCGGCACAGAGTGGAGGAGGGAGGCTCCCACCTCCTGTCCCCAGCCTGGGAAAGGGCGTCTGCTGCATGAGGGCAGGGGCCTAGCCAAGGAGAGGGCCAGAGCAGCCACCTGGCTTCACCTGCCTGTTCCTGCATCCCAGTCTCCGAGAACCTGCCTGTGATGATCTGGATCTATGGAGGCGCATTTCTCATGGGGTCTGGCCACGGGGCCAACTTCCTCAGCAACTACCTGTATGACGGGCAGGAGCTCGCCACGCGTGGCAATGTCATTGTGGTCACCTTCAACTACCGCGTTGGCCCCCTGGGCTTCCTCAGCACTGGAGATGCCAACCTGCCAGGTGTGTGAGGTATTCCCGGGGGGAGCTCTGAGCTTAGGGGGAGGATGTGCCTCGGCCCCGCCTGACCCCAAACAGATACCCAGAACCCCACATAGAGGCCCCAGAATCCCATCTGCAGAGCCAAGAAGCTAAGATGAACTCTGAGATGTGGGAGCCCTGGGCGGCTGCAGGACAGACCGACTGAGACGCAGAGAGGCCAAGGGGAGCAGGGCAGGAAGCCAAGAAGAGGGAAGGATACACCAAGGCAGAGACAGGCAGACCCTGAAGCTACAGGACAGACAACAGGAGGTGGCAGGGAAGGGGAGAGATTAGTAGACCTGGCCTTCCTGCTGACCTTCCCTGTCCCAAATCCCATACCCTTCACCCAGGCTCCTGGGGACCCATTTGCCACCAGGGTCTCAGTGTCGCTGAGGACACTTGCCCTGCCACCACACTGACCTCACCCATGCATGCCATCCCGGGCACATCTCAGCTCCCACCAGCCCCAGCTCGGGGTCTGGATGAAGACTTCTTCCTTTGCCCTGACCCCAGGTAACTACGGCCTTCGGGATCAGCACATGGCCTTTGCCTGGGTGAAGAGGAACATCGCAGCCTTTGGGGGAGACCCCGACAATATCACCATCTTTGGGGAGTCAGCAGGAGGTGCTAGTGTCTCTCTGCAGGTCAGTGGGTCCTTGAGAGGAGGGCTTTCTGGAGGTCTGGGGGAGGGGGCAGAAGGAAGGAGGGGAGCAAGTCTGGAGAGGTCCTCAGCCAGGGAGCAGCCTGGGTGACAGGACTTGTGGGTGTTGCAGACCCTCTCCCCCTACAACAAGGGCCTCATCCGGCGAGCCATTAGTCAAAGTGGAGTGGCACTGAGCCCCTGGGCCATCCAGAACAACCCACTCTCTTGGGCCAAGAAGGTAATTGCAGGAGGGCGGGGTAGGCAGGGCTTAGGGCCCTGTCAGATGCCCCGGGGCTGTCCTCATTTCCAGTCTGTCCTGGCTCCTATCCTTGCCCCTGAACTGCTTCCTGCCTGATCTTGGGTGCCCGCCACCTGTCTACCTTATTTCTAACCCCCAGATTGGGGAAAAAGTGGGCTGCCCCGTGGACGATACCGCCAGGCTGGCCGGGTGTCTGAAGATCACGGACCCCCACGCCCTGACGATGGCCTATAAACTGCCCCTGAGAGGCTTGGAGTGTGAGTGGGTGGGGGGACAGGGGATTGGGGTGGTGGGAGGCCTCTGCTGGGCAAGACCAAGATTCTGGAGGAGACAGGTTCCAGGCCCTGTCGTGGATGGGCTGGTGTCCCTAGACAGTTTAATGGCCCGCTGTCCTCCCGCACCCTCTGCAGGCTTCTGGGTCCCGTGTGGTAAGGGGAGGAGCTCCTGCCGCCCATGAGTGTGGCTCCTTTGATGGGTGTGTGGCCCTCTGCCCACACAGTGTGCATGTAGGAGGAGCCTCCCACGCACAGCTGGCTCGCCCCTTCCTCCACTTGCTCACCAGCAGTGGCTGAGCATCCACTGCAGCTCAGCCTGCAGGCTGGGACCCCATCAGCAGTCTCCTATGCTGCCCACTCTGCAGCTGGAAGCCCCCTACTCTCCCTTCTAAAGGAAATCTAACGAAGCCCTATAAAAGCCAAACCCAAAGAAAACACGGCCCAAGTGCAACCCAGCTCTTTTCGCTGCTGTTTCCATTTGGGGCTCTGCTCGCAAGCATGCTCTCTGCCCCCCAGCTACACGCTCAGTCCCGCAAACCAACAGGCTGCATTGGGCCAGATGAAAGCCAGGGCCTCCACTGTTCTGCACCAGCCATCGTCCTCTAGGTGCTGGTCAGAGGGGGTTCCAGAGGGCTGCAGACCTTTCCAGAAGGCTAGAACCCAGCCTGGTAGTGGGTGCCTCCTTCTCCCTCCTCTTAGCTAGTTCCAGATCTTGCCGGTTCCTTGTTTAGGTTGATCAAGAAAAGAAGGAGGGGAGGGAGCCCCTAAAGCAGTGGGTTCCAACCTTGGGCCCTGTGGCACCGTTTGGAGACACTTTGATTGACACAACTAGAGAGGGGTGCTGCTGGCATCTGGTGGTTGAGGCCAGGGGTGCTGCTCAAAGTCCCACCCTGCACAGGATAGCACCTCCCATAGTCCAGCATCATCCACTCCCAAAGGTCCTGGCCCTGGGTTGAGAAGCCCTGGCCTAGCCCAGAGAAGGGAGGACATCAACTCAAGCTGTGCAAGACCAAGGGGAGGGCCAGGTGGACACTGCAAGGTCCAAGAGCCTGTTGTCTCTCCCCGCAGACCCTGTGTTGCACTATCTGGCCTTTATCCCGGTCATCGACGGAGACTTTATCCCTGATGACCCGATCAACCTGTTTGCCAATGCTGCTGACATTGACTACTTAGCAGGCACCAACGACATGGACGGCCACCTCTTTGCAACTGTCGACCTGCCAGCTGTGGACAGGACCAACAAGGACATCACACAGTGAGCAGGGGCACAGCTGGGGAGGACTCACCTGGGAGGCTGGCAGAGGCATCTGCAGAAGGTTGAGGGCAGGAAGTCAGCACCGTGGGGGGGCAGGGCAGGGTGGTGCTAGGTGGAGAGGGTCTAGTGCCTGCTTGGTCCCTGCAGGGAGGACTTCTACAAGCTGGTCAGCGGGCTCACCATCACCAAGGGGCTCAGGGGTGCCCAGGCCACCTTTGACTTCTACACTGAGTCCTGGGCCCAGGAGCCCTCCCAGGAGACCATGAAGAAGACTGTGGTGGACCTGGAAACCGACGTTCTTTTCCTGATGCCCACAGAGACTGCCCTGGCCCAGCACAGAGCCAATGCTAAGTGAGGGTCTGGGAAGTGGGTGGCTCTCTCCGGGGAAGGGGGCATCTAAGATGTGGCATCTTGCTGCTGAGGCCTCTTGGCCAATTAAGCAAATTCAGCTGAGCTTCCTGTCAGTCAAGGCAAAAGGGACATAAATGAAGGCACGTACCTTGTCCAATCAAAGAGAGATGGAGATTCACAGGGAGACAGAAGTCCTTTCTTGATACCGGATTACAGGAGGAAGTCGCCTCCAGACGTCTTATGGAGGCGAGGCATAAGCACTACCGAATGGTAGAATCCATTGATTTGGGCTGCAGGGGTGAACACCCCAGCTTCTTCATGAGTCTGGGTGGAAATCCTCCAGACCCTTCTCTGCTCCCTCTGGCCTCCCTTCAGGGCTAACCTCTGGGGTGAGTGGCCCCAGGTGAGCCCCCTTCCCACCCGGGCTGTCTGTCCACCTCAGGAGTGCCAGCACCTACTCCTACCTGTTTTCCCATCCCTCTCGGATGCCCATCTACCCCAAGTGGATGGGGGCAGACCACGCTGACGACCTCCAGTATATCTTTGGAAAGCCCTTCTCCAGCCCGCTGGGCTACCGAAACCAAGAGAGGACTGTCTCCAAGGCCATGATCGCCTACTGGACCAACTTTGCCAGAAGTGGGTAAGGTGTGGGTTGACCCAGGCACCATGGCCCTGCCGGCCTGGGTTCCAGTTCTTCTCCCCTTGCTTGCCAGTGGGGGGACTTTGCTTCGTGCCTCCTGTACCTGAGGATGAAAGGTGCTCACAGAGCCCCAAGCCCATGCTTGTGCTCAGCCAGCGCCAGGCCATGGACAGGTCGGCTGAGAGGGCCGAGGGCTGTGGAGATGCGGGGTGTGGGTGTGGAGATGGCAGGGGTGCAGAGCGCCTGCTTCCTAGGAGCCTCTTCTCACTCTGCAGGGACCCCAACACGGGCCTCTCTGCTGTGCCCACACACTGGTACCCCTACACCCTGGAGGATGGCAACTACCTGAACATTACCAAAAGCATGGACAGCAGCTCCATGAAGCAGCACCTAAAGGTCCGCTACCTGCAGTACTGGACGCGGACCTTCCAGGCTCTGCCCACGGTGGTTGGTGAGGGGGCCACCTTGGTCCCCCCAGCCCCCGACGAGGGCGATTCCCAGGTTGGTCCAGCACCTACCGTGGATGATTCCGAGGGAGAGCAGATCCCTGTACTCATTGGCTTCTAGTGTTTCAGCCCCATGAGGCCACAGGGGAGGGACCCAAGGTCCACGTCCTCTCTTGAGCTCTTTAGAATAAAACCACATCGCTCTTCGTCTGGTGTCTGTCTTTGCTTCTACGACCAGGCTGAAGGAAGGAGGGGCTATCTGTCACCCATAACAGCGACAAGCGCTTGGTCTAATGCTCCCAGGTCACCTTCGGCAGCTCCTGGCTGCAAAATATTCCAAGTCCGATCCTCATTTTAGAGAGGAGAGGGGGCAGGATGTTGAGAGTGGGGTCTTCTGCTGGCAGGAATCAGCAGCTGGTCCTGCATCCATGGGGCTGCAGCCAGGATAGGTGGCTGAGGGCACAACCGTCTGGGGCCCTCTGGGTAAGGGCAGTGGTGCACAGAGTGGCAGGGATGCTGGAACCTGGCTTGCAGGTGGCAGGAGAGCTTATGGAGGAGGCCACTGTGGCTGGAGGCAGTGTATTGCAAGTCTCCCCAAACACAAAACCAGCAGGGACAGGAATTTTGGGGTCTGGAGCAAAGATTCCAGGAGGAGTCCAATCTGAGGGAAAGGTGTCATGGTTCTGTGTGCACTGGAGAGCCAAAGACCCCTGTCCCTGGGCTGATTCCTTCCTTGGGGATTTCCTTGCCACCTTGTACTCCAGATCCGTGCAATTTTCCCTACCTAAAGCTGAATTCTACAAATTCCTAATTTGTGGTTAAAAACAACAAACCAGAGAGATAGATGCACAATGCCCCTCCCCGAAGCCGCAGAGAGGCAGCCAGCAGCCCCGTCAGGAGTGGTCCTCACAAGCACTGTTATTTTTTTTGAGCTAGAGTCTCACCGTGTTGCCCAGGCTGGTCTCAAACTCCTGGGCTCAATTAATCTGCCCAGCTGGGACACAGTAGCTGGGACAGCAGGTACAAGCTATTGTGCCATGCCACAAATGTTATATTTAAAAAACGTGATAAAATACATTTAAAATAACTTAAGGCTAATTCAACTACTTTTAGGAGGATCACATAGCATTAATTCCATTGACAGTGTTGTTTTTTTTTTTAAGAGAGAGGGACGGTGAGAGAAAGAGAGACAGACAGACAGAATCAATTTTAGTTAGTTTTTCACATGGCTTTCGTTGCTCAAATACTTTGTTGTGTACGTGGTGCTGGGGTTTGAACCCGTGTAGTTGCACATGCCAGGCAAGCACTATAACCACTCAGCCACTGCTCCAGGCCCCCATTCACACTGTTTTGCCACCATTGCCACAACTATTGCCCAAGATTTTTTATCACCCAATAGAAACTCTGTAGCCGTTCAACACTAGCTCCCCATTCCCCCTCGCCATAGCCATGGTAACCTCTACTCGACTTTGTCTCTACGAATCTGCTTATTCGAGATGTTTCTTACAAGAGCCAGTCTAACGTTTGCAAGGGTTGTCCCCGTCGTCGTGCTGTGCTCCGTACCTGGGTGTGGCTGGACACCCAGCCATTGGATACTGCACCCTTTTCTGCAAAGTTGGTCGCCACGGTTCCACTTCCAGGCCTAAGTTCGGTAGTTTGAGTCCTCGAGTCTTTGTTAACCTAGTTAAAGGTTTCTCAACTTCATTGATCCTTTCAAAGAACCAGCTCGGTTTTACTGATGTTCTCCAGGGCTCTGCTCTCCTCTGTCTCTGCCCTAGTCTGTATTATTTCCCTTCCTTTGCCAGCTTGGAGCTTTGTTCTAAGGCATACAGTTTTGCTGTTGGGGTTTAGAGCGTCCCGTTTCCCTCTGAGCAGAGCTTTTGTTTCCACTGTATGTCCTTTTTATTATTTTTTTTTAGAGAGAGAGGGAAAGAATCCATTTTTTAATTAAGAAATTTAGTTACTGTACAATCAAAAATGTATCCCAAGTAACAATATGATATGCATATATTCTTAAATCAGATTTACCCCCTAGAAAGAATCAATTTTATTTACTTTTTCATCTGGACTTTGCTTCTCTGACACTTAGTTGTGTTTGTGGTGCTGGGGTTTGAACCCGGGTCCTCGCATGTGGCAGGCAAGCGCTCTGACTGCTGAGCCACTGCTCCAGCCCTAGACCTTTCTCGTTTACTGTTACCTTTCTGACATAAAATCCATTTTGCCCGACATGTAGTCGTTATTAGAATATACTGTTTTCAGAGAATATCTTTTTCTTTTTGTATCTTTGTGTTCAAAGTGAGTTTCTTTGAAGACAGCGAGTTTTCATGTTTTGGTTTTTAACCATTCTGCCCATCTCTGCCGTTGAGTTCAGCCTGTGTTTACCGTAGTTATTGAGAGGGAGGTCTTACTTCTGCTGGTTAGCTGTTTGTTTTCGGTAGGTCTTACATGCTCTTTGCTCAATCCCTCAAATACTGCTTTTTATGGACTTAGGTGGGGTTTTTTTGGTAGTGCTGGGGATTGAACCCAGGGTTTCCTAAGTACCAGCCTTGATTTCTACCACTGAGCGACACCCCAAGTCCCTTTGGTTTCTTCTACAGTTAGCGTGCAGAGCCCCCTAATGCATGTGCGTTTTGAAGAGTCTTGTGCAGCACCATTTTGGTTCTCTATTCCTCTCCTTTCTTCCTTTCAGTCATTTTCTTTGGGATTACAGCTAATTTCTAATCATCGTATCTTCTTTGAATATCAGCTTAGTTTCAGGAGTACAGAAATCCTCTACTCTTACCTACTTCCATTCCTCCCTTTATATTGTCATAGCTTACATATTTATATATATTGTTCCTGTTAACATGGATTTAATTAGTTCGATGAATTTTCTTTTCTATATTTTTATTAAGAAATTTGGTTATTGTACAATCAAAAATGCATATAAAATAACAATGATATGCTTATATTTTTAAATCAGAATCACCGCCTAGATCCCTCCCTATTTTCCCTCCCTGCTCCCCATACATATCCCCTAGAATATGTATTACTGTGCCTTAGTTGGGTCTAGTACATGAGATTGTCCACCTTCCACACAGGCCTGGGTTCAGCTGCAGCCTCCACAGATGAGTGAAAACATTGACCCTTGACTCTCTGGGTTTGGCTTTTGCTCAGCATGATTTCTTCCAACACCATCCATTTACCTTCAAAGGCTGCAATTTCATTGTTTCTAATTGCTGAGTAGATCTCCATGGTGTAGAACTCCACAGTTTTTGGATCCATTCATCCAGTGAGGGGCATCTGGGTTGGCTCCATAGTTTAGCTATTGTAAATTAAGCTGCTATGAACATTGATTTTGCTGTATCACTGTAATGTGCTGATTCTAACTCCTTTGGAAAAATACCCACAAGAGGGATAGCTGGATCGTATGGTGGCTGTATCCCTAATTTTTTGAGGATTCTCCACACTGCTTTCCAGAGTGGCTGTATCAGTCTGCAGTCCCACCAACAGTGTGCTAGTGTTCCTATCTCCCCACAACCCCTCCAGCATCTTTTATTGTTTATATTCTTCATCTTTGCCAATCTGACTGGAGTGAGGTGAAATCTTAATGTAGTTTTGATTTGCATTTCTCTGATTGCTAGTGATTTAGAACACTTCCTCATGTATTCATTGGCTTGCTCAATTTCCTCTGTTGAGAAGTTTCTATTTAGCTCCTTGGCCCATTTATTGATTGGGTTGTGTTTTTGATATTAAGTTTTTTGAGTACTTTGTAAATTCTAGATATTAGTCTCCTGTCAGAAGAATCATAGGTCATGATTTTCTCCCGTTCTGTAGATGACTTTTCTTTTTTTTTTTTTTAAAGAAAGAGGGGACAGAGAGAGAGAGAAAGAGAGAAGCAATTTTTATTTAGTTTTTCAAGTAACCTTCATTACTCAGACACTTCCTTGTGTATGTGGGTGCTGGGGTTTGAACTTGCGTACACTCACATGCCAGGCAAGCGCCGTAACCGCCAAGCCACCACTCCAGCCCTTTTTTTTTTTTTTTTAAAGAGAGAAGGACAACGAGAGAGAGAGAGAGAATATCAATTTTTATTGAATTTTTCACCTGGCTTTCGTTGCTCAGACACTTAGTTATGTACGTGGGTGCTGGGGTTTGAACCCATGCACTTGCACATGCTGGGCAAGTGCCGTAATCACCAAGCCACCGCTCCAGCCCCGATGACTTTTATTTCTAAATCACATATAAAAAAGAAGAGTTATGGGCAGAGTGGTGGCTCAGTGGTTATGGTGCTTGCCTGGCATGCATGAGAGCACGGGTTCAAACCCCAGCACCGCATACACAACTGAGTATCAGAGCAACAAAAGCCACATGAAAAACTAAATGAAAGTGATTTTTTCTCTCACTGTCCCTTTCTCTCTTAAAAAAAAAAAGTTATGCCAGTGTGCAAGTCCACTTTCTTTTCTGATTACCTATTAGTTGCTTCTACCAGTTCTTTCTTTCCATGGTTTTGAGTCACAGTCTAACACTTTCATTTCAGCCTGAAGGACTAAAAGCTTTTCCTCTAGGGTGTGTCTCTCTTACTCTTTGTTGATCTGGGAATATCTTAATTTCTCCTTTATTCTTAAAGGATGTTTTATCTTTTTCTTTCAGTACGTTTTAACTATGTTGTCACACTGCCTCTAGATTCCATATTTAAAAACAAACGAACAAAACAAACCAAAACCAGCTGCTGACCTTATTGAGGATCCCTTGTATGTAACAGGTCGTGTTTCTTACTGATTTCAAGACCTTCTCTTTGTCTTTTGGCAATCTGTTTATAGTGTTTTGGTGTGGGTCTCTGAATTAATACTGTTGGAAAGTTATTGAACTTCTCAGGCATGCCTATTTATGTTCCTCATCAAATGAGAAGTTTTTGACCATTATTTCTTCAAGTAACCTCTCTACGCTTTTTCTTTTGGAATTCTCATGATATGTATGTTGGTCCATTTGATCACATCCCAACAGAACTTTTTGCTCCTCTTACAGAATAATTCCAATGGCCTTATCCTCAAGTGCACTGATTCTTTTGCCCACCTAAATTCATTGCTGAACCTCTTTAGTGAATTTTTCATTCTGGTTTTTATAGCTTGCAGTTTCAGACTGGTTCCTTTTTATCATTTCTATCTCCTTTCTGAATTGCCCATTGTCCATATATAATCGATGTAATTTTCTCTATTATTTTGGTCCATGATTTCATTGAGCTGAGTATATTTAAGATAAATGATTACTAGTTTTCACTATTAATTCCAGGTCTGGGCATGCTCAGGCATAGTTTCTTCAAAGCCTTTTTATTTTTCTTTCTGAAAATGAACCGTTTTCCTTTCTTTGTATGCTTTGTAATTTGGGGTAACTGAATGTTGAGTTCTACCGTGTCATCAGTCTGGAAAGCAGATTGTCCCTCCTCAGGAATTGCTTCTGCTGCATGTAGAAGGCTTTTCTGTTTTGATTATGACTTTTCCAAATTATATTTGGGAGCTTGTATTCCTTGTTGTACGGTCCCTGAATTTTCTGTCTCTGGAGTCACTGTCACGGAGATTTCCTGAACTGTGGAACTTCAGTGGCGTCTTCCTGGGTCAAGAGCTCCTCTGGTTCCTGTGTCTGATCACATTCCAAAGTGGGTGATTTTGATAGTTTCCTCTCACCTCCAACTTCATGGTGGTTTCCCTGGGGAGACTGAACCCTGGAGCTTCCTACTCTGCCACCTTCTGTTGCAGACGTTATTTGTAGACATTGACATTTCAGCCGTTGTCCAGCGCTGTGAAAGCACCTCCAACACCCAGTCCCAGGGGCTGAGGGGCCCTCAGCACATCATAGAGTTTGGTGACACTGAGATGAATGCATGTTCCACGCGCAGCATACAAGTCTCCTTCAGCACACCTGAGCAGAGGGGCTGGCCCTTCTTGCATAAGACAGACTGAGAATCCCGGGAGATTTCCTGTTTCAACAGGAAATGTGAAAGCTCTGTTGCACTCACATTAACACAGGCAAAGAAAGAACAAAACCATGATGACCAGGCTGTAGTAGAAACAATTTTAATATAATATTCAAGTCTAGCATTTTCTATTTACAACAAATAAATATTGCCCCAACCCAATCAGTAAACTGTTTTTTTTTTTTGCTTTTTATACAAATATTCAACCCTTCCCCCTCCCCCAAGTCCTCCTTCCCCCAAACCCCATCTCATGTGGTCTCGTAAAGCCCAGGATGCAGTGGTGAATGGCACTTTCAGTGGCATGAGATTCGACACCAGTGGAGCTGTCCTCACTTGCCAGGTGAAGAGTGTGGCCCATGAGAGGGCTTCTCTCTCCGCTCCCAGGGCAGGCTGGCTATGTGGTACTCTCAGCTGGCCCTGAAGATGGACTCTTTGGTGCAGCCTGAGAAAGGCTAGAGTGGTGGGAGGAGGGGCCGGGACCCCAGGATGGTCACAGGATAATGCCTGTGGGCACCAGGAGAGAATGCAGTGGTCAGACCTGCTGGGCAGGGGTGCCCTGGGGTCCCCGCGGGCACAGGTGGTAGTGACTTGCACCTGAGAAGGTGTCAGGAACTGTACAGAGGGCAGTGTCCGGGGCAGGCTGAGCACCTTGCCCATTGGCAGCGCTTCTTAGCAAGTCTGCTAGTCCTCTGGTTGCACAGAGCAGAAGGCACCTAAGGCAGCGAGTGATCCACAGAGGCCAGGTCAGCCTGTCAAATGGCAGGTGTCAATCCCGGCAGCAGGAGAGGTTCAGGTGAAACTGGAGACTGGGTGGCCTGGGCTGGCAGGTGGGTGGAAGGGGGCTGCTTGGCCTGGGCCACTAGTCTCAGTGCTCAGCCACTGGCCAGCCCAGCCAGGGGAAATGTCCTTAGAAGATGCCCTTGGCAATCTTAAGCCCTTTCTGCTTCATGCGAGGAAGGGTGGAGCTGGCTCCGTGCTTGACCTTTGCCCCCTTGGAGAAGGTCCGCTTCTTCAGCACGAAATCATAGTTGGCGGTGGAGTTCATGGCATAGAACACGTTGGCGTTCTCAGGGATCTTCAGTTCTGGTGGGAGGGGGCAGAAGGATGCTCAGAGGTGCCCACGGGGGTCCCTGCAGGATCCCCGCCACGTGAGTCTCCTCTAGCACAGGCCTGAGATCCCTCCAATCAGCTACAGGAGCACCAAAGGCCCCCTAGGTGTTTCCTGCCTGAAGACAGACTGTGCTATGACCCTGATCAAACCTAAGGACAGTGTTTAACAGGGGCCTTCGCCTCCAAGATGTCCCTGCTGGGCCAGGAGCTGGCAAGGGGTCACCCCATGCTGCCCACCAAGGCACCTTTGCTGGTCCCAACGCTAAATGGAGCAGGCTTTCCAGGATCCAGACTACCTCCCCCAGATGCTGCCCTGCTAATGACAACAGCTCTCCAGGTCAGGAAAAGGCAGGCCTCATCCCAGCCTCTTGTGCGGGATCCACAGCCCGAGGGTCCCAGGCCCGGAACAAGTCTTTCCTCTGGGCTCTTTCTCACCAGTCTCCCCTGGCCTAGAGCTGCCTCCAGCAAATGCTGGGCTGGACTGGGCCGAGGCTAGCTCCTGCGCCTTCCTGGGCCTCAGGCCCTAAGGCAGGTGTGCCACCAATCCTGCCCACCAGACCACGGTGGTGCAAGATGCTGGGAGGGTCTAGAATGCAACCTTGGGGATGGGGGTGTCCCTGTTGCTGCTGGGGCTCAGGACTGGCTGACAGGGGTGCTGGGCTACTTGGAAAGAAACTCGCCAAGTCTCCTGATCCAGAACAGCTGGCCTGGCCTGCACTGGTTCTTGGTTCTGCCCTTGCCCGGTTTCTAGAACCTTGATATGGCTCCTATACTGCTTGCTTGCCTTGCCACACACAAGTTTTGTGACGCTTCTGTTCCTGGCAGGGCCAATTCTCAGCTCTTAGGTAGAAAGTGTCCCTTCCAGGGCAACGGGCCACTGCTGCACTGAGGAGCCGTTTCTCCTTGCTGCTCACCGAGCTCAGCTCTGTACTGCCTGTTCACGCCTGGGGGGCCCGGTGACAGGGAGGGCAGCAGCCAGTGGGGCAGGGAGGAGACCCTGGGGTATCCAGGGATGCCTTGGGGCAGGTTGCTGCATGCCAAGGCCCCGGGCCCTGGGCCGGGAGCGGTGCCACCCTGTCCTTCCACTGTCACCATTGCCGTCTGACCGTCCCACTCACTGCGATCCCCGGAGATAATCTGCAGCAGCTCATAATCCTCGGGCTCATCCTCATCTAGGTTGTGTTTGTCCAGGGCCTTGCGGATGACAGCAGGAGCCTTATCCTGGCTGGTTACCTGTGTCAGATCAGGGGACAGTCCTTCAGTGTAGTGGCCAGGGACCCTCCAGAACCACCTGGGCACGTACGTTCTATGGGACCTTGTCTCCTCTGGTCCCCTGAGGGTGCCCTCCAGGGAATGAAGGGTGGTTCTGAACTGTTCCTAGCCCCACTCTCCCACAGCAGCTGTCATCTGCTCTCATGACCCGGGGGCTGCGTGTCCCTCAGGGATAACAGGACCAACGAGTCTGTGGAACAGACACCTCTAATACAACCCTGGGAGAGGAGGAGGCCCAGTGGCCTTCCACATGCCAGGTCTGCTCTGGTGGTGGCTCTGCAGTGGTGGGTGGCACAGGTTGGAGCTCTGGAGGCCTTGACCTTGAAGGTCATGCAGCTGAGTGCTTAATGACAGCCGGGTACCTCCTGGCAGCAAGAGGCTCGGTGCAGGCTGGCATGCAATGGGCATCAGCCCCAGTGTGGTGGCGTTGCAGATGGCTCCCTGCAGTGGGAGTCCTGGACAACCAGTCCTGGCCCTCCACGTCCACACACATGCTGTGAGCAGAGCCCCCCAGGCTCTGCTCACGCCACACGGCTGGCCTCCTCGGCAGCTGCCACCCTCTTGGCTTGGATGGTAACAGCAGCCTTGCCAGCAGTCAATGCCCCCAGAGATGCCAGAAGTCCCTGCTGCTCGCTCTGCCCCAATCTCCAGCAGTTACGTCTCCCTCCTCAAGAAAGTCAAGGTCTTCCCAGTGCCATCTGGGCCCTGAGTGCTTCTCTGACCACGTCTTTCCCAGCCCCTGACCCTGCAGCTCTGGCCTCCTTGCTGCCTGCAACCTGTCGGTTTGTTCCTCTCCAGCCCCCGGAGGTGTGGCCCCTGGTGCTGACCACTGTCTCCGGACCCCAGGAGGGCTGGGATGGTCCCTGTGCTCAGTGCGCCTCTGCCATCTGCTGAGTGAGGGCACTGAGGGCCCCGCCTGGCTCACCAGGATGCTCTTGTACATGTTGCCGTTGTCCACGTCCAGGCTGACGCGGATGACACAGCAGTCGCCCACCTGCTGGTTGTACAGTGGCAGCGAGGAGCTGTAGCCGCAGACCCCCGACACGGAGCGCTTGTGGGTGCGTGTGGTGGCCACAGGTGTGGTGCAGGCAGACGATGAGGAGGTGCTGCTGGAGGCTGAGCTGATGCCCGAGGTCTCTGGGGAGGACTGGGAAGCCGACTCCCAGAACTGTGGGGGACAGCAGCATCAGCAGAGCCTGGACCCTGCAGGGCACCCCAGCTGGCAGCCACCAGGCGCTACTAGAAGCTGCTTGTGAGTCGGGGCTTCCTGGCCCCTTGTGAGCATGTGGAGTGGGGAACCTGGCACCAGGAGGGAGAGGCAGGGGAGGGTGGGAGGTCACCTTCTTTTCCTGGCCATCAGGGGACTCTGGGACAAAGCTCATGTTGATCTCCTCCACGTCGGAGCTGGAGGAGCCTGCCGAGTGCACACTGAGGGCATCCGTGATGTCCCCACTGCTGAGGTAGGAGCCGCACCTGAGCTGGTCACAGGACTTGGAGTGGGCGCTGCTGCTGGTGCTGAGTTCTGTGTTGGGGGCCTGGCGGCTGGATGGAGGGGCCAGCTTATTGAGGTCCCTCTCCCAGGACACATCCCACCCCGGCCCAGTCCCCTGCCACACTCTGTACTGGGCACCGGGCTGTATGCGTGGTCAATCACCAGGACCCCTCCACTCCCACAGCTGTCTGAGGTCATTCAGTGGCACTGGTTTCACAGGAGAGGAAAGCGAGGCCAAGGGAGGAGAGGGAACTCACTCCAGCCACAGGGATTGTTACCAGTTCCCCAAGCTCCCGCACAGCCCAGGGCTTAGCTGGCCCCAGCAGGTCGGGGTCTGGGCACCTACTCGCTCCAGCGCTTGACAATGGCAGTGCTCTTCTTGGTCTTGAGGGTGTTGCTGGCGGACTCAGATGGGGGCTCCAGCTCACATGACAGACTGTAGCTACAGACAGGGGGTGGCGGTGAGGCTCCCCGGAGCTGCATGTAGGTCTCCTCCCAGGGCCTGCCTGGAAGCTGGACCCAGGTGCCCCACCCATCCTGGTCACCAGGCAACAGGTCTGAGCTGACCACAGGCTGAGGTCCGCCTTCGATGTCCCCAGCTCCTGCCCAGCCTCACCTCTCGGCTTCGCTGAGCCGCTCCATGGCCCGGAACCAGGCCCGGAAGTGCTCGACAGGGGCGATGCTGTAATTGTTGCAGGCCGACTGCAGCAGCTTGATCTGCGCGATGACTTCAAACTCCTGGAGCAGAGGGGACAGGATGGGTGGGGCCTGGCAGGGGCTGCCCTCTGGAACTTGGCTCCCCTCCCCTCCAGGTGCCTCTCTGCCCTCACAGCTGGGTCTAAACAGCTGGTCCCAGGAAGCAGTCAGACCCCTCCCTGCCCTTCGGCTCCAACATGCAGCTGCTCACCTTCCGCCTCTTCTCGAAGTTGATCAGTCTGCCCTGGAAGACAGCCAGCCAGCGTCCATCAGAGAGCTGCCCCTCTATCGGTAAAGCCACCACTCTGCACATCTGCACTATCACCAGAGCCCAGCAGGGGACAGGGCGCAACCACACAGGCTGCCAAGGCTAGGGGCCCTCCTGCCCAACCCTCTGAGGTCCATGGAGAGACTGAGGCTGTGGGTGAGAGGGCCCTGAGCGGCCACCATGTGCTGCCTGACCTTCAAGGGCCTGGCTTCATCCCCCTGCCCATTGCCACCACCCAAGGGACACTCTGTCTAGCTCTACTAACCCTCTCGACTGCTCTGCAGTCGGGTGGCTCTGCGGCAGCAGCAGGTAGCCTGGGTGTGGTGCCCCTACATGGGGGTTGTGGACTTCTCACTAGTACCCAGAGCTCAGCGCACAGCAAGGGGATCTCTCCTCCCAAGCCCAGTTCCCTGCCCCTGTCCCCAGCCCTGGGCTCACTCACATACAGATAGTCCTTCATGGCTGTGTCCAGCATCACCAAGTCAGTGAGGAACGTGCCCAGGTAGGGGACAGTGCCCTGGATGACACCCTGTAGCATTGGGCAGGGGTGTTAAGCAAAGGCCAGGGTCCTGCCCCAAAGCTGCTCATCTGACCTAGCCCCGCCTAGCCTCCCACTTGGCAGTTGGAGGCCTTTCAGCCTCCTCTCTCCCAAGTCCCCTCCTGGCCTCCACGGACCCAGTCTACCTCTGGTCACTTCCTTGGCCAGCATGTGGCAGATCCCTAAGGTTATGTGACCCCTGATTACTCCCCCATCCCTAAAACCTCTGCCCGACTCTCGGACTGGGGGCTTTAGGTCATCCCTACCAGTGCCAGCTGGTCAGGGCTTGGCCCTGCCTGGGTCCAGAGGAGGTCAGGTCTAATGGGGCTTTTCAGGCCCTTCCTCTCTGGTTCCCCCAGTGCCCTCCTCCCTCCCTGGCCTTGGGCATGGTCACTCACCATCTCCTTTGGCCGCCTCTGGGTTCTCTTGGGATTCATCTCCAGGGTGGCAAACTTGGAGGTCCCCTCCTGCCAGGGTGGAGGATGGGGTCAGAAGTTATCCCCTCACCCCTTATTCATGCAGTACCACTGACCTTGGGCCACAGGCTCCTGCCAAGGCTTCTGTCCTGCTGGCCCTGGAGTTCCACTTTAGATCTGGCCCTGCTCCAGCACTCACTGGTGGAGATGCTGGGCTGGCGGCCTGGGATCTCTGTGCCAGTTTCCTCGTCTGCATAGTGGGACAGGACTACTCCTGCCCTATGGGGCAAAGAGGACTCGGTGTTAGGTTCCTGGCCCTCACTGTCCTGACTCGGCCCTCTGTAGCACAGCCTGCTCAAGGCTCCGTGTGGTCCTGTTCCCCTGGACCTCATTGCCTCCTGTGAGGTTGGCACCTGTGTTCTTCTATTTCCAGGTGAGGAAACTGAGGCCCACAGGGCTCAGAGCGCAGGCCTCCAGCCCCCATCCAGCCCTGCCCCGGGTGCTGCTCTCCAGTTCCCCTGGGCCCATCCTCTCCTGGTTTCTGGACACCAACGGGCTCCCTGCACCACGTGCTTTCATGGCACGAGCAGGGATTTCCATGCGTGCGTTCTGTTCCTGGCAGGGCCGATTCTTTCTGAGGCACACATTTTCCTGACTTAGCTAGAAAGCATCCCTTCCAGGGGGCCTTGGGCCACCCCGCTCTGCTGAACAAGCCTTTTTTCTTCATTTCTCACTGAGGTCAGCTCTGCATGGCCCGGTCACACCCAGGGTCCCCAACCAAGCTGAACCACAGGGGGACAGGGACAAGGTGTCTGGGCTCCTGCCTGTCCCAGACCCCAGGGAATCGCCCTTGTGGCAACCCTGCAGAGACCACTGCCTTTCTCCACTCAGGTCTCCCTGGGGCTCCTGAGTGGCCAGTCAGCTGGCAGCTGGGGTTGGAGGTGCTTTGCTTTCTCCTTTACACTGAGGCTTCTGAGGTGGGCCACCTGCCACCTGCCACTGCTCCAAGGAGTGTGGTAGCCTCCCATCAGCAGCCCAGAGCTGCTAGGGACAGAGCCCAGAGCCACAGGGCAGTCCCATCTGCCTCCTGAGCCTTGGACCCAAGGCTGGCAGCCCCTGGAGACCCCTGCACCTCCCCATTTTGGGGCAGGCCTCTCCCCTGGGATGTGCAGTCACAGGAGCAGTGGCATGAGAGGGGTTTGGCTGGGCTGCTTGGGGAAGGCAGCCACACCCTTCCATCCACCCAAGTCTGGGTAGGTCTGCCCCCAGCAGAAAGCTGCAGGTCCACTAATCCTGCCGGCTCCTCTGCCCTCAGGAACCACCCAGCTGCACCACCACACCCAACAGTGGCTCCTCCTGCCCCCAAACGGATCCTTCTTTTCTCCATCCAGATGGAAGAGGACTGGGAGTTTTCAAAGAAGCTTTCAATGAGGACCTAACACCCCAGCCTACCTCTCCCTCCGCCCACTCCAGGGCCCCCCTGACCTTGATGAGCAGCTCTCTGCTCAGGGAGTAGTTGTTCTCATCAGAGAAGATCTCAGATAGCTTCTGGAATATTCGGAAGCTGTCCCTGGAGGAAGGGCAGAGAGGATGACAGTCGGAAAGGGCGGGCAAAACCACCTTCGTTTAGAACAAGTCCCCCAGCCGCCTGGACCAACGGTCTGCAGTTAGGGTCCAGAGCCACAGGCTGGCGTAAGGGGACCCCAACCCCGTTTCTGCCATGCGCTGTGCTTTCACCAGGTGGTATTTTGACTGGACAAAGCATTCTGTGGTAACAAGGTAAGAGTGCAAACATCTCTCCTGAGTCTCCACCAGTATGGCAGAGGAGGATGGGGGGCCAATGCGGATCTGCTGATGGACGCACAGACCCTGTGTCCTTGGGTGAGGGTCCCCTGGTCCTCTGGGGAGGGGTACCCACCTGGAGACCTCCTCCCACGTCTTCTTCAGCCGGTGGATGGCGTTGCTCTGCAGGGCCGAGAGGATGGCGTAGAGGGAGGAGAAGTTCTTCAGGACTCGGCATTCCTGGGGACAAGGATGCTGTGAGCCCTGGTGGGAGCTCCCATCAACTCTTGCCTGGCCCCCAAGTCTGGAACCGTTTCCTGATGAGACGGTGGTGCCAGGGGAGGCCCAGAGGGCATGCCCAGGGCCTAGGGTGTGAGGGGCCTGGGGAGTGAGTGCCCTGGTGGAGTCAGGGCCAGCAAGGTCCTGGGCCCTGGGGCTCAGACCACACACCACAACCTGAGCAGGTAAAGGGGAAGACGGGTCCCTGGCTCCCCCTGCAGCATACCCTGGCCACCTCTACCCAGTGCTCCACCACACGGGCCCTGTCCGAGGCCTTCATGCTCCGGTCCCCAAGGCAGGTGGTGATGACGCAGTTGGCCACATTGTTGAACTGGGTGACAGTGGCACGGATGGTGGGCGCCAGGTGCTCCTTGCCCTTTTTATCCCGCTGGGACCAGATGGAGCCCAGGCAGTGGTAGGGCACCACCTTCTTGAACAGTTCCTGGGGAGGAGACCCAGTGTCACCCAGCCCTGGGGCAGGCCACTGTTCCCCCCCGTCTGGAATGGAGCCCTGTGGACAGGGCTGGAGCTCAGGAAGTTGAGGAAGTGTACGGACCTTGTGTGGATCTATGGGTTTGGTTCCCTGCACACCAAGGACACCCTGCACATGAGGGACCCAGGTAGGAAAGCCAGAGTGGCATATTCCCTGCTAATCTCTGCAAGGACCAGAAAGTGGCTCCTGCTGGAGGTTCCAGGGGCACTCGGCCCTCCCTCAGGTCTGTCTCCATGTCCACTCGCACATCTGCTGCAACTGGGCTTTCCCTGGTGTCTGCTGGGATGCTCCGCATTAGCGTCCTAGCTAATAAATACTGAGTATAGGGAGGTCCTGGGCAGACACTGGGTGCCCTTGGGCCTGAGTGCACCCTGGTGAGCACCCATCCTCCCCGGGTCAGGTTTGCCATGCGTGTCCTGTCTCCTGGGGAAAGCGGGGGTCTTGTGTCCACAGCCCAGAGTGAGTGGAGGCACAGGGTCTGCAAAGGTGGACCTAGGATTTGAACAGGAGCGGGGAGCAGGGATGGCAGAGGACAACAGGCAGCCACCCCCGCCCAGCCAGTCCCTCTGCATCACTCACCGCATCCATCAGCGTGAACTGCTCTGCCACCAGGTCAGGGGGGAATGACAAGAGGTGAGGCTTCCCCTCACTCAGCCCATACTCCGTGGACCCAGGGGAAGGCCAGGACGCCTCTACTGACAGAACCGGGGCTGGGGTGGGCTCCAGCTCCAGCGTCTGTGACACAGCTGGTTCCAGCTCTGGGGCGGGGGCTGCAGCTGGCGCTGGCTCTAGAGCTGGCTCTTGATCCAGAACAGGTGCTGGAGCTCTCTCTTGCTGTGGAGCTGGTGCTGGTGCTGCCACAGGACTGGGTGCCAGGGCTGGTGCCGGAGCTGGTTTCAGAGCTAGCACTGGAGCTGGGGCTAGCGCTGCAGGAGAAAAGACCCACGTGACTGCCCTGAGCTGTTCCAGAACACCCTGCCTGCCAGCGAGCCCAGGCTGGGCTACAGTGGGACATCCTCCCAGACTGTGGGCACCCTGGGTCTTTCCAGAACACCCTGGCAGGGTGCCTGCCAGGGAGCCCCAGGCTGGGCTACAGCGGGACATCCTCCCAGACTGTGGCCACAGCCCCATGAGTGAGGCTAGTCCTTGTTCTGGCCCAGCACCAGCCTTGGAGCCTCCTCCCTGGGAGGCCCTGCCTGACCCTTCCTCCTGTGCCCTTGGGCACCCACCCCAGGCCTCCTCGCCCTCAGGCTCAGCCTCGCTGGGCTCCAGGTCCTCCAGCTGGGCCAGGAGAAGGTGGGCACGGCGCTCCAGGTCCGAGCCAGGCATGTTGAGCTGCACATAAGCCACCAGCTGCTTGAGGCAGGGAAAGTCCGGAGGCTGACAGAAATCCTCCGAGTACTGGTCCAGCCAAGTGCCCAGGATGGAGGAGATGGCGCTGGGGACAGCAGGGTGGGCAGCAGTCAGAGGTCTGACCTCTCCTACCCTACAGCCTCCCACAGCCCCCCTGTGGAGCTGGACTCCTGTGCCACCCCAGCCTGAGCCCCTTGGGCTGTCCCGGCAGTGGCAGGCCAGGTCACCAGGTAGGGCTGCAAGGACTGTCCAGTGGAGGGAGCCCTGGAGCAATGATATGACCAGCTCATCATTCAGCAGGGAAGCCTGACACTCCCGTCTGAGCCCAGGTCCCCTCCCCACTAGAATGCAAATTCCACCAAGGTTTTTCCTCCCATGTGGCATTCACAGGACCCCAGTGACATCTCAGCCCGAGGCTCATGCTGCCACGTGACCTCATTCTCTACGAGTTGTGTTGGGTCTTGTCTCTCCACTGATACCATTCTGCCGGAGGGCACAGCCTATCCTCTGTGTTCACTGAGTCCCCCTGGGAACCAGCTGAGTCCCCATCACCACGGAGCTCAGTGTGAGCAGCTGACCCCACACCTCCTGTTCAGCCTTGATACAGGACTAGGTGGGCAGGCCTGGACTAGGTGGAGATGGGTGGTCACAGGCCAGCTCTGAGCCTCAGCCTCCCCTCTGCTCCCCACCCACAGCTGTCCTCCAGCAGGCAAAGCCCTGGGTCTGCTAGCAAGAATCAAAGGTGGGAGCCAGCGTTTGCCCAGCCCTCCCAAAGCACAGAAGCCCTCCCTCTGGACCCAAAGGTGACTCACTTTTTAAGTTGCTCCTGTGGCCCACCGTTCTCACTGGAGTAGGGCAGGATGCAGCCATATCTAGGGGAGGCCGTGAGGGCGTCACATCTACCGTACCTGCTTATGACGTCTAGGGTTACTGGCTGACCCCCGACAGGAAGGGGGCCCCGGACAGCAGGGATTTTCCTGCCTTTTTCTTGGAATTATGCTAGGTGCCTGGAAATGTATTTGCATACAGGAGGCACTTCATATATGCTCACTGAATGAATGAGCCCAACCAGCTGCTTCCACTATAGCTCAGTGGACCTGGGCCCCTCCACCTACCCTCAGGGTCCCTGCTGTGACTACACCTCGTCCCCCAACCCAGATGGAATCTGGAACCTCCTTTGCAAATGGGAAACCGCTGGGCCCCAGGCACAGCTTTTCCGTGGGGGAGGGGAACCCACAGCCCTGGGCAGCCCACTCTGCAGGGCCAGGCTGGGCAGGCACTTCAGGACTCATGCCACCAGTCCTGACACACCTACGAGGGTGGTGCTCAGAGCACCCCAGCTGCCACAGTGCAATCTGGGGCTCAGAGGTGCGGGGCATTCTCTTAACCCTGCAGGAGGGCTCAGGTTCCTGGGGCGTGGGAGGTGGGCTCACCGTTTGAAGAGCAGGTCCAGCACCTGCTGCGTCGTGGTGAAGGCTCTGTAGGTGCACAGGAAGACAGTGACGTAGGAAAGGTCGCTGCCCTGGAAGGCGGGCACCAAGTGCTCCACCAGCTTCTCCAGCGTGCCTGCCTTCACGGTGCGCACCTTGCAGGTCTCATAGAGGCTCAAGGCTGACTCATTCTCACACTGGGGCAGACAAGGGAGGGATGAGGTCCGTGGCAGCTCCACCAACCTCCACAAGGGGCTGGGGCTTAGGCCACTCCAGCACTCAGTGGCTTGAGGCCAGAGTAGGGACAGGAGGGTCTCTAGCAGAGAAGGGCTGCAGCTTTGAAGGTGGAATTTGAAGCGCAGGAATGACCAAGCTACTGACCCCGTCGGCCTCGGCCAACTGCAGGACCTCTCCAGGGGGCCCCAAGGACGGAGGGCTCAGCCTATGAGGACGCACAGGGAGGCCATCTCATGCCACAGTGGCACGGGGCTGAGCAGCACAGCAACAGCCTCCCTTCTGGGATACTACGGAGCCAAGCTATGCCCCACTTCTGACCAGGAGGGGCCTGGGGACACGTTCTGTGAGATGGCGAGTTGCAGAGAGGCGCATGTGATAGCTGTGCCCGTGCTCTTTTTGGGTGAAGAACAGCCAGGCTAACAGCTATAAGGGACACCTGGGGATGGGGAGTTAAATACAAAAAACCTGTTGCAAAATGTGCCAATCCGGCCTAACGGGGGTGAGAAGTTGCGGCGTCTTCTCCCACGCTCAGCGGGCATCAGCAGGGCCTCTGCCCTGAGGTGAGGGCTGGACCCTGAGGAGGGGCAGGGGAGCACGGGTTGGGAGTCTCCTCAGACAGGGTTGGGCCCCTGGTGCAGGAAAGCCCTGGGAAGGAGCCAGGCAAGCTGCCAGTCGATACCTGTGTCCTGGGCCTGAGTGATGGCCCCTGAGCCCACACTCACCCCGAGCCAGCGCTGGCCCTTGTTGGCCCCGTGGTGCAGTTGCACCTTGCGCAGGGAGATGGAGTAGATGACCCCGTTGACCAGCTCCTCACCAATCTCCTGCGTGGAGCTCTGCAAAGACAGGGCCCAGAACGTCAGGATCCTTCCTGGCTGCTGCTGCAAGGAGATGGCCCTGTGCAGCCCCTGTCCCCAAGAGGAGGCGCAGATGGGAGGCTGCACAGGCCTCCAGCTCCAGGTGAGATGAGATAGGCTGCTGCCCGCATCCTGCTTCCCACACAGCCAGTATCAACCTGCAGTGTATGCATGGAGGCCCCGGATCAACGGCCCAACAGCCCGCTCCTGCTCAGGACTGACCCTCCGCCCCCTCCCTCCATGTCACAGCTGGGACAGAGCAGCTAATCCAACGTCAAGCTGCCTCAGGCAAATGGTGGAGTTAGGGGCCCAAAGCCCCAATGTCTCTGGTCCCCCCAACAAGGTGCCTCCCCAGGGACCGCCTGGGGTCTGCAGCCATCACTGCTCCTCCACTTCTCTTCTGTCCCACTTGGGGTCCCCAGCTGAGGCAGCTGCAGTGGAAGGTCAGCATCAAGTGTCTGGGGCAGGTGTATGGTGTCAACGAAGGCTACGTCAGAGGACTCTTCCTTCCCCTTTTGCTCACTCATGCCCTTGTGCCCACTTGGGCAACACAGAAGTTCTGAGCTCTGTTCCTCCTTATGGGAGTGTGGTACATATGAACAGAGGTAGTGCTGGGGTCCCACAGAGCCCCCCAAACATAGGGTCTTGGCTGGGACCAACAAGGGGTCCTCTGATTGCTCCCTGGACCCCAGGGCAGGAAGGAAAGGCTCTTATTTTAGGAAACGGGCTCTGCCCACTGGGCAGGCCAGCTTGGGCTTAGAGGGCTAAGAGGGCTTAGCCATAGCCACTCCAGGATCATAACCAGCTCCTGCCTCATTTTCTGGGAAGGGGTGTGCTTGTGGTGCAGCAGGGACTAGAGGACGAAGATACTGACCTCTGAGAGTTTAGGAGGAGCTGGAAGTGTAAGCCTGGCACACAACCATGCACCGCACAACCATGCCAGCCAGTGGGTCCCAGAGTCATTGCCCCAAGTGGGCACGGATCCCAGAAAGCACAGATAAAAGAGCTAGCTTAGGCTGGGCCTCTGCAGAACCTCTCTAAGGCCTAGCAGTAGCCAGGCCCAACAAGCCATGGGCTGGAACCTGGGCCCTGTGCCTCCTGCCCACCCTCAGAGAGCTCTGGGAGGCCCAGGAATCGTCTTCCGGAAGTCCACTTCCTCTGACCCGCAGCCGCCCTCCCACTCTGGGCTTTATACCAACGGGAAAGCTGTGGACTCCTGACTCCCTCCCCTGGAGAGAGGGCCAGCCCCATTTCTTGGAAGTCAGCTGGGAGCGCAGGCACACCCACGCAGCCCAAGCAGCCAGGCCTGGGGAGCCGGCCTCTTGGTGCCCGAGCAGGAGCATCCCTTCCGTACCGGGAAAATGAGACAGTTGCTCTGTCTCCCCCATGAATGATACTGCCCTGGAGAAGATAAGCTTCAGAATCAGGGGGACCAGGGTGCAACCACCCTGCCTCCTCAGAGGTCCTTACAATACAGTCAAGGTTGGGTGAGGGGCATCTCCCCCGTGCTAGGTCTTTAGCCACGCCTGGTCAGCTGGGAGTCACCGGTAGCAGCTCAGGGGTTCTATGCAGGACCCACGTGCCACAGTGCCCTGCACTTGAAGCCCTCGGAGTCCAGGAGAGCACCAGCCTTCGTCAGGGCTCCATCAGTGTCCAGCCAGGCCAACCCACAGGAGGAACTGGGGCCAGGCTGGAAGAGGCTTAAATAGCAGCTCCTCAATGAGCCACTGGCCTCGCCTGGCAGCCCAGCAGCTGGCCTGGGCCTTGTGCAGCGTCATGTGATCCCTCTGTCCTTCCCCCACCCAAGGGGCCCCTCTGTCAGCCGGGTGGGGGCTGGGGCACAGGCCGGCACCACATATGCCTCCACCCGGTGGTGTCGCTTCCCAGCCACTCAGATGGGGAGCTGCTCCAGTCCCTGCTCCACTAACCCTGAGCTCCCTGGTTCCCTGGAAAACAGCAGCAGGAATGAAGCCAGACGCCAGAGCAACGCTGGGCACAGCCACCTTTTATCCAGTCATGGAGCAATGGAGCTGCAGGCTCTATGCACTGCCCTGGACCTAAGAGAAACCAGGGGCGTGGGCCTCCACTCCCTGCTCTGACCCCCTTCCAGGGACAGAGAAGGAAAGCAGCCAACAGCCCTGGGATCTGTCCTCAGGACACTCTGGGCCACTAGGCACCCACAGGCCACCTGGGCTGCCCTCTGCTAGCACAGCAGACAGCCCACGTGGGCAGCCCAGGCCCCCAGGGAGGTAGGAGAGGCTCAGGAAACAGCTGAGGCAGAGAAAATGCCCCCCAGGCAGCCAGCAGTCCAGGCAGCCCGGTTGCTCTTTGGAGGAAAGAACGCCACATGGCTGGCTGCTGTGTCCTCAGGGGAAGATCTTCCCATCCCCAGCACACGTACAATCCTTGGGCCCCAGGACCATCCGTCAGCAGCTGTGCCTCTGAGGGCAGCAGTCCCCTGGGGTCCTGGAGACGAGGCCCACAGTTCCTGGTCACTGGGGCATAGACCAGGGCCCTCGGGACAGGGAGAAGAAACAAGGGGTAGCTAGTATGTCACCTGGCCAGCTGCGTTCCCAGCTGTTCAAGGGATCTACCGGCCAAGCCGAGACACCCTTGGGGAGGATAATGGAATCTGCTGAGGGCCCATGGGTCTACCTCAGCCCTGTCCTCCGCAAAGGTGGCTGGCACCTGTGCACCTCAGCCGTGCGGGCCAGCCTTCCCAGCAGAAGCTCCAAGGGGGCCCCAGGAGCACATGGACAGTGGCTCAGGAAGGAGGGCCAGAGCCTGAGCCATGGTCTCCTCCCTTCACGTGGGGAGGTCAGTTCCTTTTGGGCACAGTGGCACTAAACCTTCAGGAACCTTGCCCAGGGCTAGTGAGTCACTAAAGTGAGGCCACTTTGGGGCCCTTGTTGGCCCCTTGTTGGCAGACTGACGCTCTGAGCACGAGAGGCCCAGCCCCAGGGCCCCCAGACCTGTGTACCATCCCTCACAAAAGGCTCTGACTCCAACTCAGCCCAGAGGATGGGGGCACAGTGACAGCTCCCCAACAGTGAAGGTGGGGGTGAGGTGGCATGTGCAAGCTTGGCAGTGTGAGGGGCAACATCTGACATGCCAGAACCCCCAAACCTGGGGAAGGAAAGCCTTGGGAGAGGCCTGCGTGAGGCCCACCGGAGCTGGAAACCTGCAGGAGGGAACTCACCCAAAACCCTGCGGTGGGAGCAGCTCCCTGACTTTTAGCCTTTGGCCAGATCACAGCAAGGGCTCTCAGAATTCCAGGCTCTTCAGGTCCTAGTGGCCCGGCACCCTCCCCATTTTATGGAGCTAGAGACTAAGGCCCAGAGGAGCAGACCAGAGGACAGTGCCTGGTTCAGAGGGTCCTGGTTCAGCTTTTAGGCCTCAACAAGCCCCAATAAGAAAGGGGAATGAAAACACCAAGCATCATGCCCCTCCACCCTTGGGAGGATGTGAGGTCAGCCCTGGGTGGGATGGGCCACACTCCTTGCTCCCAGACATGGCAGCCTCCACTGGGCGTTATACAGGGTGCCTGGCTGCCATGGCAATGAGGTGAGCCAGGCCCATGACTCCAGACGGTAAAGTCTGGCGGTGACCATCCTGTGCTGAACCCCCAAAGAGACTGTCCTGCAATCCCAGGACCTTCTCTGCCAGCCTGGGCCCTGGAACTTGCAGTATTAGCATTTAAGCAGGAAGAAGGGCCCTTCAGTGGGGTGGCCGCTGGCTGTGTTCACGCTGTGCTGCTATCTGCTCCCAGCCAGGTCCCGACTGTAAGGCAAGCAAGCCACCAGGGCCAGGCTTGGAAGGGGTACGAAAGAAAGACGGCTGAAGGCCCAGACCCAACACCACCACCTCAGACCATAGCATCCAGCACACGTGGGCACTTCCTGGTGCCAGGCCCCTCCCACACTCATTGCATCGAATGCTCCCCACACCCCACCTGACAGATGAGGAAACAGTTGGACAGGGACGCACCCAGGTCAGGAGCCAGGAAACGGCAGCCAGGACAGAGATTTAAACCCTGGCCTATGCAGACACACCCACGCCAGGTACTGTTTCTACCACAGTTACCACCTCAAAGCAGGGCCCAGGCCCTTGTCACACACAGGTGGAGATGGCAGAGATAGGAAGGACTCCTTCAGGTCACTCTGCGGCTCAGTGGTGGCTAGGTCAGTGCTTTCACAGCACCCCTCTGAGTGGAGGTTTGTGGACACACTCAGGAAGGGCTGAGGGCACCAGAGTCCCAGGCCAGCTGCAAGAACCGGGCCTGTGAAGCTTGGTGGACAGGCTGGGCAGTGTGCCCCAGGAGCCCACCTGTAAGGCTCAGGCCACTCGCTTGGCACCTATTCAGAAAACCTAACTGTGGCCACTGCTGCTATGCTCGGCACCTGGGAACTACTTCCTGCCTCACTTGTCCACACTGGAAGGGGATGAGCTAGCATCATGTCTATTGTACAGACCAGGAAACCAAGGCCCAGAGAGCAACAGGGCTTGGTGCCAAGGGCCACACTGGCTTTTGAGTGCAGCCATCTTCCCTCCAGAGTCTAGGCTCTTGACCTCTGGGTTCAAAAGGACAAATATATCTCTAAGCTGACTGCAGGGAGTACAGTGCCTGCCAAACACAGGCCCTTACTGGCCCCCTGCCCTGCTCACTGACTGACTCTTGGGTGTCATCCTCTTCCTCCCTGGGGAGTCTGGGTCTGTTGGAGGCTCAGCTCCTCCTGTGCCAGGTGGCTAGTTTTGACCTCTGTCTTTTTCAGAATGGGATTGGGGAGGGTCATCACCTTGGAGGTGAATCTCCAGGAACACTGAGACCAGAGGCCCAGCTCTGGGACAAGGTGGCCACGGCAAGGTGGTGTCATACTGTGGGAGTCATCTGGGCAGCTCACCAGTAGCCTCTGGGAACCAGTCCTCCATGGCCTGGGCGCAGGCTCCCTCTGAGCCTGCCTTCCAAGGGGGCAGCAATAAATCTACCTGGGCCCTTCTCACGGGCCACACAGACAAGGCCTGGATACTGTGTTCAACCTCCTGGCTGAGGATGGGACTCGGGCCCTGCCTGCTCACAGCCTAACATCTCTTAAGCTGTGCCTCCAAGGCTGCCATCGCCAGGGCCATGAACCTGACAGACACTGAAGCTGGGCTTCTGGGATCATCCAGGAAGCCCTCCCTGGAAGACCACAGTACACATGGGCCATGCAGGCCGCACCTCTGGGTCTCTAGTGTCAAAGGTTCTGAAGACCCTGGGGCTGAGCTGCTGAACTGCACATGGTGGACCAGGAGGCAGAAGGCAGGGCAGGGAGGCAGGTGGGAGGGAGAGCCTCCCGCACCCCTCAGGCCTCCCAGGACAACGTCCTGGGGCAGAATTCAGACCCTGCCTCAGACAGGCTTGTGACCTGCTGCAGTCCAATTAGCTGTTTCATCTGTCAAATGGGCTATTAATAGTCCTGACCCCCACCGGACACAGAGCATGCAAATGACCTAGCACAGGGCCTCCCAGGAAGCCCCGCCTTTTGTCAGCTGCTTTTTTAAACCTGTGGGTCTGATGTGGTGTGCCTCCCCCTAGAAGCTGTCCCCAGGGTCCTCTGGCCTGCAGTACTTTCACCTTCTTCTGAATGTAAATAAGCCTCCCTATCCCTCACCTGACCTGAGCCTTTAGGCTCTGTGCCCCCAGCTCTGCCCCATCCTGATCTGATCCCTGCTAGCACCTTGCACGCGGCAGACCCCACAGGGAACAAGTCCTGGCTGCCACACTTGGCTGCAGGTCAGGGACTTCACCTCTCTGTCCCCCAGTCTCCTAGAAGGTGGGCTGACACCTCCTGAAGGCTGGTCTAAGCCATGAGAAATGAGGACAAATGACCCCTTTCTCTGAGTCCTCCCCCAAATCCTTACAGATTCAGGGTGTTGGTTATTTTCTGAGCAGGCAGAAATGAATCACACCTGGATCCCAAGTGCTGGACTCTGGCCACACCACTTTGTTCCCCTGCCCACAGGCAGAAGGTGCTCTGGGTCCACACACTCCTCTTGCCTGACTGAGGCAATGACCCAAAGGCAGGAGCCTGCACCTGGTGACCTCAGGAAAGCATGGAATGGCACACGGCAGGCTGGGTCACTGGAGGCTTGGCTAAAAATGGGTGGACACCCAGATGTGAAAGGACATCTGGCACCCCAGAGAGGGAAAGCCCGGCAGAGGGGATAGTAGGAAGAGGGACAAAGGCGGGGAGGCAGACTGCCTGGTGGTTTCCAGAGAGGACAGCGACCTCAAGCAGGGCTGCTTCAGCTCTAGCACACTGCAGCCACCAGGAAATCAGCCCCAGGATTTGGGGGGGGGGGTTGGCAGGAGTGACAGGGACTTCCCCGCCCCCTCCCCAGGCTAAATGGTCATTGTGTTTGGTTTCCGGCAGTGGCCTCCTCTCTTGCCAGGACCCTGGCTTTCCTGCCCCAGCCAGGAGCTTCCCCTCTGATTTCTAAACAGCAGCTATGAGCTGTAGCTCGGTGCTGAGGCCCAGGGAGGGAAGAGCAGAGACAGCCACATTCAGCAGTCGCTTGGACAGGGATGGAGCTCAGTTCTGCCTCTCCCTGGGTTCCTCAGGGATGCAGATGGACAGAGATAGAGAGCAGCAGCCCCACCCTAGCCAGGAACCTGCCCAGCCCCTGAGAGCACTCGGACTAGACCCTCCCAGTACACAAAGCCCGAGGCACTGCCAGACATAATGAAAGCCAGATGAGTGCTGGGCTGGTGTCAGGCCTCCCACCCCCGTGCTCCCAGGGGTCCTGCTCCAGCAGCCATGAGGACCGGGAGTGCTGGGTGGATGAGGGTCGGGCAACATGCCTAGCCTGGACGCAGGCCAAGCTCTTGGAGTTCTCCGGGGCCTGGGGTTCCCCACAGAGCTCCCAAGCTAGGCAAAGAAACACGCTTTGTCCAGGCCTTGCCTAGGCAGAGTGGGGTAAGCCGGATGCTCCTGATGCCACTACCTGTGCTGTGCGCATCAGGTGCATACGGGTGGGAGGTGGAGGCCACCACCAGCCATCCACCGTTCCACCCTGCCTTGGACACCCTAGAAACAAGAGCCCCAACCCTCACCAAGTACTCCTGCTTCCATCCACGATGGGCAAACAACCCCTCTTCTCAGAATCCTCCCAAATCCTCCCAAATTCAGGGTATAGGCACATTTTTAAATCAGGCACAAATGAATCACACTCCCTGTCCAAGCAACCTGTCCTCTCACTCACTGGACCCCTGGTCCCACTCGCTGGAGACCTGCTGACTACACCTTGTTCCCCTGCCCTGAGCAGCCCTGATGAGTATCCGCTCCAGAAGGTCCCTGCAGTCACCTCAGATTCCAGGATTCAGCTACCCTAACCCTTTGCTGGGCACCTGCACTGTGGTCTTGACAGTGCTGCGCAGGCCCCAGCAGGCAAAGGAGTGAATGAGGCCAGGCCCCTGCGGTTGGCAAGCTCACAGGCCACAGACATAAACAGACTGTGACAGGGCCGCGGGGAAAGGTTTACCTTTGCTGACGGGACTGGGACCGCCACACCTGGGCTCGGTGAAAGCAGGCATTGGGGCGAACCGAGGGCACGCGAAAACCCAGCTCTGGACCCTAAACTGCCTGGACAAGCGCGCTGGCCGTGCCCACCTTGCTGCCTTGCGGCTGGGGACAGGACGGAAATTTCTGCGGAAGGAACCCCCAACCCGCGCACCCACGCTGGAGGGAGGTGGCCAGCTAAGGACGCTGGGCCCCCGTCCGGTCCTTCCCGTCCAGCTCACCCACCTCCAGGCGCGGCAGGTCGGGGTCGAGCTGTGTGAAGCTGTGCAGCACCACCGGGCAGCTGTCGGGGACGCCTATCTCCAGGCGCACCGCGTCCCATACGCTGCGGCTCCGCCGAGAGCCCGGGAACAGCGGCTCGGCGCCGCCCGCGGGCCCGGCCGCCTCTGCCCACATGCGCTGCACCATGGACGGCTCGCGGCAGCGCGGGCGGCCGGAGGGCCGCTGGACCCCGGGCGGCGCGGGCGCGGGGCCGGCCCAGCGCGGCTCGGCGCGGCCTGAGCTCTGCGCCCGCGGCCCGGCCCCGCTGATGTCAGGCCGGGGGCGGAGCCAGAAGGGAGGCGGGGCCGGAGCGGAGAGGGGTGGGGCCGCCGGGCCAGGCGCCCGCCTGCTTTCCCGAATGCAGAGGGCGCGCGCTTTGTGGGACCGTGGGTATGGCGAGTTGGGCCGCCCCGCGTGTGCGTGTGCACGCTGGTGCAGCGAAGTGCTGTGTGCGTGTGAGCTGTGTCCGGGCCGACGTGTGCAGAAGTCAGATCCCATCCCTGGAACTCCAGTTAAGACCCTCCCTAGTGTGGCCTTCCCCAAGTTGCTTAACCTTGCGGAGAGGAGCCTCAGTTTCTTCATTTGGAAAATATTGGTAATGAAAATGACTTCCTCAAAGACTGGCTGGGAGGATGACATCGGGTCAGTGACGTAAGGCTCTGGGCTGGTGCCTGCGTGTGGCTGTGTGCTCATAGCAGGGCACTGGAAACGGGATGGCGGCCTTGGTGCCCTGCGGAGCTGGGCTGTGTTGGCATGAGGCTGAGGGAGGGGAAGCTGCCCTACCCTTTCGATATTACAGCCAGCCCTGAGTGGGGTTCAGGTGGAAGGTGGCAGAGGAAGGGCTGCCAGGGAGCTGGGGGTGAACCACATTGCACCAGCAATGTCCAACAAGGGAGGGATCTAGAGACACAAATGCTGGCAGAGCCTGGTGGCCCCTGGCCAGATCAGCTGGAGTCGTTGGTGACCTGAGCATTCATGGAACTGGGGCAGCAGTGAGGGTGGAAATGAGGCTGCTGAGGGTCTGGGAGCCTCAGGCAGGGAGGAGGGAAGCAGGAGCCTGCAGGTTAGTGGCAGAGTCAGCCTAGGGGTTTGAAGGATGGTGTAGACGGGTGAATAAATGGGCCCTTCCTCTGACCTAATCTCCTGCTGAGGCCTGGGTGTTAGGCTGGAGCCTAAGTCTTCACAGAGGCTGGGGATTGTTGTTGGCTGCCCTCTCAACGCCACCAACCTTCCCAGGGTCGTCCCAAACCACTGGCTCTGTTTCTCCATGTGTAAAAGGAGGAAGCAGGCCCAGAGCTCATTTCTCACAAGCACACCTACAATGTGCCAAGCCCCACACTTCTGCTGGAGCTGTGTGATGAGGAAGCTGCCCCTGTCACATTCCTGCCCCCTCCCCGCTGCTGGTTATTACATTTTCTCCAAATTTTCTAATATTTCTAAAATACTTTTGCAATCAGGCATGTGAAATAAATCATGTTTTGTTTTATAAAGCAAGATGAGACCAAGATCCCCAGAGGTTGCTGAGGGCACATCACGAGGGGCTGGGGACCTACATAGAGCCCTGGCTTCTCCCTTCTGCTCCTGCAGCCACTTTCTCAGAGCCCTGCAGGAGTTCAGACTCCAGTACCTGCCCATTTGGCATGACCGCCTGTCCGTGCTCTCATCTCTTTCCCCCAAAGTGAACCCCTGCCCACTCCAGTGAGTCCTGCAGAACATGGCCTTGCCACCCCCCCAACCTTCAAGGTCCAGGCAGCGTGGCCCCAAGGAGGCTGGAGAGCGGAGGAGTGCATCCCTCCACACAGCTGGCCTGACTGCCTCCAGTCCCACCACCTACCTCTCTCTCTGCACATGGACGTGGAGGGAGGCCCCTCTGGTTGGCCAGCCCCTCTGGTTAGTGCCTGCCTATTTTTACAAAGCTCCCCACCTGGTGAGCCTGTTATGGCTCTCCCTGCACACGCAGACACCCTAGGTCCCGGGAAGCCCAGCTCTGCCCCTTCCTACTCCATGGCTCCCTTTCCCCCGAGGCAAGTCACCCCACCCCAGCCACGGTTTTCTTCTTTGTAAAGAGGAAAAGCTACAAATGGAAGCCCCCCCCAATAGTGTGAGTGCTCAATGGCCCACACCATTAGCATTAGGGCTGGGACTCCCTGGGTGCCTCCTGCATGCAAGTCCCTTTCCTGAGGCCCCAGGTGCCTTCCCTTAGAATCTCCCCAAGGCAGATGCCTTACCAAGGGAAGGACCATCCAAAAGAGACGACAAGGACAGCATGTGCCACCGACGGAAGAACAGCACATGTGCTTGGCAAAATCTAAAGCCACAGCCAGCCAGGCCTCCGCATGTAACCAACATCTGAGGGACAGAGGGACATGTTAGACGTACCACCAGAATGCAACCCACAAAGGCCAGGACGACCCACCAGTTCCTTCAACAAATACACTCAGGGGGAGAAATAAAGGGAAAACTATGCTTTAGCAGAAGGGTGGAGACGCCAGCCGAACGCAATGCATGGATTCTGGATTGTGATTTGAACAGGCAATTATTAAAAAAATGTAATAATAAGAGAAAACTCTGATTGCCACAGACCTTCCTCACCCAAAGGTGATTTGTTGCAAGATTCCCAGTGGATGACTGAAACAGGGGACAATACTGAACCCAAGTACTACAACAGCACAACAATCAATCTGGTAACAGCAGGCTCAGTGACTGACAGCGGGTAGCGCACACCGTGTGGACACTCTGGATGAAGGGACGATTCCACATTCCAGTGGGCAGAAGGGAGGGTGTAAGAGCTCATCATGCTGCTCAAAACAGCGTGGAACAGAAAACACTTTAATTTTGTATTTCTAGAATTTTCCAATTAATATTTTCAGACCATGGTTGACCTTGGGACACTGAAACCATGGAAAACAAAATTGCTGATAAGGAGTGATCTCTGTATTTTGAACACTTCTAGGGATTTTAAGATTAAACAATCATCTTTTTTAGGTGTGATAATAGCACTGCAGTTATGATTAGACCACCTATCTGTAGATGGAATGGTGGACCTGGAATTCGTGTAAACACCACCACTGTGGGGTGGCGGGAAGTGGGGACAGTAAGGCCCAGTGCTGATGACTGTCTTTATGCCATTTTTTTCTACTTTTATGTCAATTTGGAATTATCCACCATAAAAATAAACAGAAAAAGGGTTCAGTGTGAGACCTACCCTCCTGTGCCCCTGCAACTCCCAGCAGCCACTGAGGGAGGGCCACACACTTCAGCCAAGGCAGAGACAGCTGGGAAAATGAGTCCTGACAGATGGGACTGTCAAAGGAGGGTGGGGGCTGTAGCAGCCACAGTGACCTTGGGCGGGTCTGACACATGAGGTTCATGGTTAAAGCTAACCCTTGCACTTGGGGCACTGGCCGGGAGCAGCAAAGGGGTCAGGGAGAGCATACAGTCCCCCTCAGGTGGGGGCTATGGATATGAGTCTCTTCCTTCCTCATCTAGCCCCTGGGCCCCACCCTGGGAGTGGAGCATGACAAGCCCCCAGAACACAGCTGTACAGATTGTGTACAGCCAAGATGTTCCTCGAAGAGTTCCCAAGGTTGACAGCGGGAGACGAGAGAGAGGCCAAATCTAGCCACACATGTGTTTTGTTTGGCTTGCAAAGTGTTTTTAAATTTTCAGCCAATAGTAAAAGGTCAGGTGATTTCACATAAAAATCCATATTTCCGCTTCTCCTGTAACTTCAGATGACCTGACCACCCTAGGTCTATGTTCCTGTGTGCTACAGAGGCCAGGAAGGAGCTGGCTGGCACTGGTGCCTTCAGCTGGGATGTGGACTCAATTGACCCCAGGGCACGGTCCATCACTCCCTGACCTCTGAATGTCCACCTACAGCTTATAGGAAAAGTGTGCTCACCAAATGACTATGGTCTCTGTCCTGAGCCTTCAAAGCCCCCACCCAGCACTGCAGGTCCCTCCTTCCCATGGCCTCCCACAAGGCTCACACACAACTGCTACAGGTCCCCAGAGAGTTCTCTGGGTCTTTGCTGGAAGCCTGTCACCTCCCTGGTGGTGAACACCTGATAACTGGTTCACACACGCTGCCCCAGTGAACGTTTCAGCCAGGACCCGGCCTGCCCTTGATTGGTCCCCCGGAAGGATGTTTGGGCCCTGGGTTGCACGTGGCAGCTCAGAGCGAGAACAGGCAACATGGAGGTGACCACAGCCTTCTAACCTGGACTGGGCCAGGGCCAGTGAGGGCAGCAGTTGGGTTCCCAGATGCAGCCCGGTGCAGGTGGAAAAACCGCCCGCCTCTTGTGGAGGTCACTCTGTCTGTCTGTCTGTCTGTAGTTCTACATTTAGAACCTGGGAGGACAGAGAGGGTGTGGCCAGGCCAAGCCCCTCTGTCATTTCCTGGCAGGGACATCACCATTCCTGGCCTGCCTGGGTCCTGGGGTGGCCCTGTGTTGGCGGGTGAGCACACACCTTGGCAGGAGGTGACGCACCTGGGCCAGCGTGGGCCTGCTCAGCACAGTGGGAGGCCTGGATGGGCCCTGACTCCTCTGTGCTGTGTTCCCGGGAACCTGGGGCGGCCTGTTTCTATCCCCAGGATTGGCAGGGGTGTCTCCAGGGGCTGGAGACTAAACTCAGAGCTGGTCAGGAGGTGGAAACCAAAGAATCAAAACCCTCAGGAGGCTACACTGGGTGGAGGGATGTGGCACCATCACCTGAAATCTCTGCCCTCACGGGGCGTTACGTCAAGGGTACCAGAACGAATTCCACCAAAGCCTGGAACAGTGGAGATGGCCTAGGCAGGAGCCATGGAGGCTGTGGCCCAGCCTGGGGCACGTGGGGCCTTGGAAGTGGGAGCCCACAGCCCCAGCTCGCTGGCCTGCAGACGTAGAGCAGAGGCTACAGGGCAGCCCACGTGTCGTCAAGAGAAGAGCCATCGGGGGGGACTCTGCCCTGACAACCACCGCTGGCTCCTCCAGTGCTGGTGTCACTGACACCGTGAGGGCCACTGTGTCGACACACGTGGGACTGACCCAAAGGAGAAACAGGAGAGCGGGGAAGAGAGGCAGAGGGGACAAACAGAAATCGGGCCTCAAACAGGATGAGCAAGGAGACCATGAAGATTCTTAGCACTTCCAGAGCCTGCCACGGTGGTGGCACAGAGCAGCAGAGGAGTGCTGGGCACATGTGGCTAAGGAAGCCACCAATGGCCAGGTGGGTCTCAGCCCCAAATCTATCCCCAAGCCTGGGATGAGGAGGAAGCGACACCCCACACTTTGCCTGAAAAGTGCCCAACACGCCCTAGAGGGACACCAACGCTCCCCACCCTGTTGCCTGCCCTTCCCTGGAGGGTGGCCAGCAGCTGCCAGCCCCTGGTGATGCCTGCGTGTTGAGCAAAGTACCCGTTGGAAAGCACTCAGCACAGTGGGGCCTGGGGGAACAGCCCCGAGGACCACGCTTTGCTATGCACTTGGCAAACTCTCGCCTTGGAGCCCAGAGTCCAGGCCAAGCTGGTCTCAAGAGAGCAGACCAGAATCAAGGCACAGAGGCCCTGGTAACACAGGAAGCACCATCAGATCCGAGCCGCTGACAGCTCTGATAGCCACAGCCACCCTGCACTGACCCACTGGGGCTGGGGACAGGTGGCAAGGCCAATCAGAGTGTGCACACATGGGCACCCTGGGCAGAATGTCCCCAGCCTCCTCCCCCAACTGAGAATGAGAGGGGAGACTCCCCAGTGCCTCCAGTCAAACTCCTTCAACCTGTTCTGACCAGGAAGGAGGGGAGGAAGCCCCGAGAAGCCAGCTCCTGAGCTGGGGCCCTCACAGGACACTCCGGAACTAGACTCACCTCAGTGGCTGGTGCCAGCAGGGGTGCTGGCCAAGGCGTTGTGGTTCCGAGAGTGGCATGGCGTGAGACGGCCCACCGCCTGGCAGTCACCACTGAGACGCAGGCAGAGAACACGGAGCCTTTCCTCCCTCTGGGCAGGGCAGGCCTCGCATGGGCCTGCAGTGCTTCCCGGGCCATGGCAGGGCAGGAGCCCAGTGGGGGATTGGGCTCCTCGGGAGGCCCTCGGCTAGTGTATCTGTTGCCTGCCTGCCCCAGTGGAGTCAAGTACCCAAGTGCCTAGGCCTGGTGTCACCCACATGGCTGTCATACCTGCTCCTGTGACAGGCAGGGTCAGGAATTCCCGCTTGTACCAGGCCACAGGGCAGCCAATGATGAGTAGCTAGGGCTGTGTCCCAGGCTGGCCGAATGGCTCTGGCCCTAACCTGCGCTTCCTGGGCTGTCTCCTCTGAAACCCATGTGCATGTCCAAGTCACTGTGGTCAGCACAGGGTGCATCAGGGGCAGAGCCACCTGGTGGGTGTGAGCCCAGCTGGGGGCTGTGGGAGGAGGCAGCAGAGCCCCTTCCTCCTCTGGAAGCTGGCCCAGCCTACCTCATAGCTCTGCCGAACCTGGCAGACAACACAGGGTTTCATGTTAAACTGGGGAACTGACATAGGGCTGCCAGCCGCTTATGTCACCAAGTAGTGCAGAAAGGTGATATCACCAGCATGGCCAGCGCTTCAGAAAAGATGCCAGCAAACACCAGGAGGGGAAGACCCTGGGCAGACAGGTGGCTGAGAAATGGGACACTTGTTCCCACCTCTTGCTTTCACATCTGACTACAAACCAGGCACCTCAGTCCTCGAACGAGTTCAGTGCGCCTGTCTGACACCCAGGAGAACAGCCCCGGACATGTCCCAGGAAGAAGGCAGGGCTGAGAGCGGGGCTACTTCCTTACCCTCCTGAGACCCTGGCCAGGAAGACGCGCAGATGCTGGGTGGGAATGGAGGACACTGGGCTGGACACACAGGACCACGGAGGCAGGGGCTCCAGAGCCTTCCAGAAGGCACATCAGGGCCCAGGACCTGGTGGGGAAGGCCGGGACCTCGCATCGCATCCAGAGCAGTCCTGCCTGCACCCTCGCCCTGCTCTTCTGGGTTTCACATCCTCTTCCTGTGGCTTTGGGGGGTGCGGGGGCTGGACTGAGCAGGCAGCTCAGAGCCTGTCCCTCTTGGTGCTGCCTCCCAGTGGGACCTGCAGGTTCCTCTTCTCCCTGGGCCTCAGTTTTTCTGATATGTGATAGAGGGGGTGGAGTGTGAGCCTCCTCCTTCCCCTTCCCAGCCTGGTATGGGAGCTTTTGCCCTTGAACCCTAGAGGGCTCCTGCAGAACTTCTTCCATGGAAGAAGGGATTTCATGGATACCCTGGGGTGGTATAGATGGGTATTTGGGGGTAGGGAGCTGGGTAGGGCTGGCAGTGCATCAGAGTAAAGGAGCAAGGGTCCCAGGTGGGCCCTTCAATAAATAGCCTTGCAGCCAGAGCAGCCCCGGCCCCCACCTAGAAGAAAGTCCATACCCTCATCTGCCCCTGCCCCAGCTCTTCGTGCCAGCTTTGATCTTAGCCTCCACACAGGTCCCTGTTTGGAACCATGCTGTTCCCTGATTTCTTAGCCTTTGGCCATTCAGAGCAGCTTTCTGGGACTCTCATGACACATCCCTGGCTGTCCCTGCCAGGCTTGAGGTCCTGTCTCAGGCATCTGTGGTCTCTTGCACACACTGACCTTCAACCCTGACCTATGAAAACCAGCTGGGCTGAGCAAGCTGTTGGCCATCTGGGCTTCAGACCTTGACCTCCCTGGATTCTGGGGCTAGGGCCTTAGCTCTCTGGGCCTGTTTTCTTATCTGCAAAATGGGCACAGGAGCACTGGGTGACGTGACAAGAACTCGGCAGGGGCCCGGTTTGTGGCCTAAGCATGCAGAGGAAGCACACCCCTTATGCCCTGCAGCCATGGGGAGCCTGCCCCAGTGCCCAGCGCAGGACAGATGGCAGATGTTGGTAGGCACTGCCCGTAAGCGACTGATGCCAGAGTTGGGCTGCACACTGGAGAGCAGGTGCAGTCTGGGGTCTACCCTGTGCAGGGTGTGCCTCAACACCGGCAGGTACGGCGGAGCTGTCTGCTGATTAAAAGCCAACACGAGGGGCACAGTGGGCAACCCTGGTCCCTGAGAGAACAGAGGCAGGAGGCCCCAGTGCCTGGACCTCAGCCTCTTAGCCCTGCACTACCCACTGTCTGGCCATGTGACAATGCATGCTTGTTGTAACTCAGCTGCAGTGAGCTCCCTGGGTGAAATGTGGGAGGCAGGAAGGCCTTCCCTAGGCTGCAAAGCAGCATGTTTGAGCTTAAGAGAGGCCTGCGGAGGAGGCACAGCTTCAGCGAGCAGATGGGTCCCAGGCTGCTTTTGGGCCCCTTCGATGGCATTTATTGAGCACCTCCTAGGTGCTAGGCCCCGTGCAGGTCTCACACCCCCAACGCATGCTTCCTGTCCTCCTCTAACACCCCCATCCCAACTCCTCCTCACCCCAGCCTGCAGCCTAGTCCTAGAGAGTCTCCTTCCCTGCAGGGCCAGGCTGCCCTGGGGCCGCAGGCACTGAGCTTCAGGAAGGGCCAGGAGGGCTGAAGGGCCTGAGTCACAGCAGTCAGAAGCAGGACCAGCTGCCACTCAGAAGTGCAGGAGCCCTGGGGAGGTGGCCCGAGCAGGAGGGGAGGAGCCCTCCGGCCCACATGGTCCCTCCCCACCGCCCCCAGCGAGGGGGAAGAGCAGGCCCTTTGTTCCCTGCGGCCTAGTGCCACATGATGCACCACATCTCTGTCACTGCCTGGAACGAGACTGCAGACAGGCTGGGGGCTGGGTATAGGGCGGCCAGGGGAGCTCTGCCTGCAGTCCCTGCTGCTGAGGACACCTGAGAGGTGGAGACAGCACCAGCCCTGCCTGTGCACCCACTGTGTCTGAGGCTCACACGGCCTGGCCCTACTGCACCTGCACACCCAGGTCTCCAGTGATCTGCTGACCATGCCCGATGCCCCTGGGATGTGGCCCTCGTCACTCCCACACAAGCCCAGACCTATCAAAACTCAACCTCGGGCCCAGGTGTGTTCTGGGGGAGCTCTCTGCACCCTTCCCAGGTGGGGGCAGGCCCTGGCTGGATGTGAGTCCGTTGTTTATAAACACTGTGTGACTGTCGCTAGGAGCTGTGACTCAGAGGCGGAATGGTGACTCCCCCCAGAGCTGTTTACTCGGTGCACAACATCCTGTCCAGGAAGCACCAGGACCTGACTCTTTGCTCCTCTTTCCTGCAGCCTGCTGACCTGACATGGGTCCTGCATGCGGACAGGTCCAGCTCCTCTTCCCCCGTTTCTGGGAACTGGGGTCCATCATGGCCCTGCTAGGAAGGTGTGTGCCACAGACACACCTAGCCCGTGGGGCCTGGGAAGGACTCAGGACTGGGTCTGGGGTGCACCTATGCCTCTCAGGGTCTGACTGCCCGACTCCCAGGAACCAGGGCACAGCACACATCTGCACCCTACAGCCCAAAGGCAAACACCCACAGAAGCCTCAGAGACGGAGTAGCTCCTGATGACTTTTGTTCCTTAGAGCCCAATCAAGCCCTGCCTTTAGCACCCCTCAGTGAAACAAAGCACTTTTCTACATAGTGGTTGAGGCCCAGAGAGGGCAAACAGCTGGCCTGAAGTCACACAGCTTATCAGTGCCAAGCATAGATGTATGCCCAGGCCTGTATGCCCCAGGGTTGCTTGCTTTCCTTTATTCTTTTCCCTATTCTGTACTGAGTTAAATATCACAAGTAGATTTGTAAGATGGGCAAGGTGGCACATGCCTGTAATCCCAGACACTTGGGATTCGTGCACCCTAGCACAGGCAGATGTGGGGCAGCCGGGTCTGGTCCTGGGTGAGTGGTCTGTCTCACAGGAGACCCAGGCTCCAGACTGTGACTTCCATTTACTGGTGTCTGCTGTCCCTACCCTGATGCCTAACTGGACCACAGCCGCCCAACATTCCTGGCACACACTGCTGGTGTGACATGCATTATGACATACAAGACGGGTCTGGCCAATGGGCCTGGGGACAGAAGTTCAGAGATGGCACAAAACGCCCAGAGCACTCAGCATAGCAGTGCTGTGACCTCGCCTGGTCTTGTGGCTGGCATTCCGAGCTGCTCCCTCCTGAGACTTCACCCTCATGGTGCCTTCTCTGGGCAGGGTGAGGATTTCAGGCCCTTCAGGGCCAACAGGGTAGGGGCAGAGCCTTGGAGTGACTTGTGGAAAGCTACATGCCTCAGTGGGGTGGCCCTTTCTCCTGCTCCAGGCTGGGGAGAGCAGGGACCCCCTGGCGATGGTGCACCCACAGGACGCACCTGCTGAGGTCTGTGTGACGCAGGTGCCTGGGAGCCGGGAGGCGAAGGGGGCTACGCTTACTTTGGCAGCTGAGGGCAGAGCGGCAGCTCCACGGGGCTGGCCCAGCCTGGCTGGCTGGCTGGCTGGCTGGCTGGCTGGCTGGCTGGCTGCCTGCCTGCCTGCCTGCCGGCCGGCCCCTTCCACCAACCGTGAGTCATATGGCTTGCCAAGAAGCCACTGATCTGAGATCCAGGCTCTGGCTAGGCTGCTGCTGGCCTCTAGCCCAGCAGGATCCTGCAGAGTCAAGGGTGCAGCAGCTCCCTTTCCCAACCCTGTGCCTCAGAAAGCCCCCAAAGGAGCCCACCACCCAGACGGAAGGATCCTGGCAGCCGGTGTGAGCTCGGGGTTCAGGTCCGAACCCCAGCTGCTCACCCACTGGCTGGGTGATGCATGGGGAGGCTGGGCAGGTTCCTGCCCCTTGCTGAGCCTTCGTCCTGGCCCACAGAGGGGACTAAAATCTCCCTCAAATAGGTGGCACAGTGCAATGGACACTAGATGGGAAGCACTTAGGACAGGGCCTGGCATATGCCATGTGTTCAAAGAATGGCCCTGCGTGTAGCCTGGGCCACCGTGGGAAGAATCAGCAGGGCTCGCTTTTTTGGGCACCTGGATTTAACCCAGGGGCTTTGCTGAGCCACATCGTCAGCCCTTTTTGTCTTTCTTTTAAAATAGTCTTACTAAGTTGCCCAGGTTGGCTCATGATTTGGGATCTTCCTGCCTTGGCCTCCTCAGTCTCTGGGACCACAGATGTGGCATCACGCCAGTCTGGGTTGTCACTTTGGAGTGGGACAGGATTTCTGCAAACTGTGACTAAAACACTGCAGCAACGTCAGGTGGCCCTGCTAGTCTCTAGACACTGTCAACTTACTTAAGCAGGTGAGGCCTGGCAACAGAATTTGCAGCCCACACCGTCTCAAGACAACAGAGGGCCCCTGCACGGCTGTGGCATGAATTCACTGAGCACCGACCAGGCGTTGGGCACGGTTCAAAGGCCACAGATGCACCAGGGATCAAAACTGATAAAAACCAACTCTGACAGGCAATAAGTAGAACACAATTTCAAAGGTGGGACTGCTATAGAATTGGGCAGGGCAGCTGGCAGAGTAGGGGGGCTGCTGCAACTGTTAAACAGGCCAGGTAAGCTGAGGGAATAACACCGGTGAAGGCCCCGAGCAGGGACGCTAAAGGCTAACTGATCTACTGCAGGGTCATCTCATGCCTCCTCTACTCGAATGGGCTCTAGGGCCCTGGGGGCAGCCATGTGTATGCTGTTCACCTGTCGAGAGTCCAGACTGATGCCCAGCTCAGAGTGAGTTGTCCCAACCACCAGAAGGTGAAGGAAGGAGTCCACACAGGCTGCCCGCATGGGCTCCTCGCCCTAGCAGGAGCAGCTCTGGGTTCCAACCTTCTATCTTTAAAATGGGAAGGACTGGGGATTTGGAACACGAGCTCCTGGAGCGCAGGGGACCCTGCTCCTGGTGTTAGCTGTCTGGCATAGTCCTGGGCACATGGCGGGCTCTGACTGAATACCTGTATGAACGCGTGGACCTGGGAGTCCAGGGGGCTCCTGTAGCTTCAAAGCACCAGAACACTCAGAATTCCTCTTAGAGAGCACCAGGAAGCCTCAGAGGTCGAGGCGGGGCTGGAGGAGAACCCAGGTGATGGTGTGGAGAGGGCAAGGTCATGTCTGCCCACCAGGTTCCCACTGTGCCTTCCAGCCAATGAGATGTCTCTGTCTCACAGGCAGGAGGCGAGCCTGGGCAGGGGAAGTGGGAGGAGGTGGCAGCCGGGCTTTCTGGGAAGCAGGTGCCCTTTTTCTTAGAAGCTGGACCTACAGGTTCCCAGAAGTGAGCCTACCCTGGGATGTGAGCAGGTCAGGTCACCCTGGCTCACCCTGGGGGATGTCCTGCTTCTTAGATTCCTGACCAGCAGCAACTTTTGGGTTGTGGGTCTCTGTTCAGGTTGCTCCTGTGTGGCTTGGCCTGGAGAGGTTGGGGGCACTGCGTTGCACCTACAGTCAGGCCCCTGTGCCCAGCAGGCCCTGGTCACCTGGTGCTCTGGGGCCAGGGAATTTGGGACAAATGGGCCCTAGTGGTGTAGGAGGCTGCCTGCTGTTCCAAGGATACTGAGTGCCCAGTAATGCCAGAGCCTGCTCCTTGGAGCTGGGAAGTAGGGCTGCCCTTTCAGAAGGACACCTCCTGAGGTTACCTGGCCTCTGGAGAGGGCTCAGGACTCCAGCTGCCTGCTGGGAGGTGGCAAGGCTGGTGCCCACTGCCCTTTCCCACAGCCCTTTTCCCGCAGGGACGCTGTCCAGGCTGGGAAGTGGCAATGCCACGGGTTTCTAGGATCCTGAAGCTGAGAGACGCTGCCTTGTCCCACCCTCCTGCCACATTAGCCACTGCCAGCCTCTGGACTTTGCTCCTTCCTTGGTTTCTTCCTAGGAGGCAAGGCTCTCGGGGCTCTCCACCTGCTCATGCCTGGAGTGCTGGGCAAGGGGTGGGGCGCCAGGTGCCCTTGCCTGCCAGGTACCCTCCAGGAGCCACTGAGGTCTCTGTGCTATCCGGCAGTGGGATGACTGTGTTCCAGGACCGTGCCAAGTGCGTCCAGACCACCACCCCATGGGAGTGGGCAGTTGCAGACTGATGCCCAGGCTGACGGGCTATGCTGGGAATATCGGGACTCCTCAGAGGCAAGGCATGCACAGCGCTGTGATCATGCCCTCTCCCTCTCCTGGGCACCAGCCAGGTGTCCCCTGACGCAGCCACATTCACCCCTGCATGTGTTTTCTTAGCCACCTATCAGCTTGCTGAGCGCAGGCAGGAGCACACCACCACACATGCTTTCTCTCAAATGGCAGGGAGATGCTTCCAGGATATACATGCACCCCACTTCACATCCCTCACAGGACAGCAGGCTCTGCCCACCTCTGCAGGCCCAGAGGCCCCAGATGTACAGTCCGGACCAGGCACATGTGCCAGACACTCCTAACGCTGGCAGCTGCCCGCCACTGCAGGGCTGTAGAGAGGGGAGGAGGCACACGTTCCAGGCAGGGGTTTCCTGGCCCGGCTGCTGGGAAGGAAACTCCTCTTGGAATCCCAAAGAATTTCCTGGTCAGCTCTGCGGGAGTGTTGGCTCAGCCCTTCCCTGTTGGACTCTGCCTGCCTGCCCTGCCCCCAGCCCACATAGGGCCTCAGCCTAGGTGGGCTGCCTCACTCCTGAACTCTACTCCTGAGCAAAGGGGGTCAGGGGCTTGAACTTGGCCTCAGAAAAGCAGGAATCCAGGTGGGGCTCCCCAAAGGGCCTGGGCTGTTCGTCTCAGCATGTCTGACAACACTCCCCTATTTCTTGCCTGCACCCAACTCCCCAGCGGTGGCCACTGCTGGAGGGCTACATGGCTACCTGCCTTGGGTATGGCTGGGGGACAGACATCCCCTGTACCTGTGCAGGGCCTGCAGGTGCCTTAGGAACACCTCATCCTTCCACCCCTGCCCACACACGCCCCCCTATCCAAGAGTCAGAAGGTGAGGCGCCCGAGGCTTGAATGGAGGAACCTGCCTGGGTCCCTCAGGTACAAGCCAGGGCTCCCACCAGCCCCTCCTCCCCCTTGACCTCTGGACAGCGCAGACCTCCTGGGGGCTGTTGTCCCTTCCAGACAGGTGACAGATGATCAAGATAATCAGGGCAGGGCCACAGCAGACTTGGGTGGGGTGGGAGCAAGAATCCCTTTGGAATGGATTCAGGTCAGGTGGTGGCAGCCCCAAGGGCTTAATCCCCCTGCCAGTTAGAGCCTAACATTTATAGGAAAAGGGAATGACCAACATCCCCAAGTCTCCAGGGAGGACTCCTGGGTCAGGATAGAGTCCCAAGAGAAAAACGTGGAAGTGACCTTGAAGCACTGTCTTCAGCTACTTGAAATGTTTCTAGTTTTTAAAATACTATTTAGGATAAGATACTTTCTTTTGGTTTAGAGGCGAGAGTCTGTGAGAAAACGGACTTTCTCTTGGATTTTCCTGCTGTGACTCAAGTGACACTTTCTCCTTGTTCCAAAGCTTAGGCTGACATCAAGCTTTGATGAGCACAGGACACTTGGTTTCAGGAGTGGGGAAAACTTTCAGTGCTGTGAAATTGTATACTGTTGGTGTGTGGGTGAATTTTTAAACTGTGGGCTAACTGCAATAAATCATGCAAGCTGAGACTGCAGGTGTGCAGGCAAGAGAGGAGGAGGAGGAGGAGGAGAAGAAGGAGGAAGAGGAAGAGGAAAAGGAGGAGGAGGGAGGGGGAGGAGGAGGGAGAGGAGGAGAAGGAGGGAGAGGAGGAGGAGGGAGAGGAGGAGAAGGAGGAGGAGGAGGAGGGAGAGGAGGAGGAGAGAAGAGGCCTGGTGCCCTCCCCAGGGGAACCCATCCTGAATCCCCCACAGAAACTGGGAAGGAGAGCGGAGAGAAGCAAGGCCCTCCAGCCTATGGTGGGCCCAGCCCCTGCCCTGCTCACCCTGGCTGAGGTCTGAGCAGCCTCCTTCTGGTCAGTGGTGCAGCAGACCACAAGGCCACCTGGTGCAAAGGCAGGGTGAGGGCTGCACTCTCCAGTCTCACTGTGCTGGCCTGAGTGCTCTGGGGCACTTGGCCTCCTGGGCCACCATCTGTCAACCCTCACCTGCTCCTGTGTCCACCTGGTGAGCCACCTGATTCCCCGGAATGGACACAGCCAGTGCTGGCACAGGGCAGAAGAGGTAGGGATACCAGAGCCTCCAAACTCTGGGGCTGGGCATGCCCCTCCTGTCAGTGAGAGTCGGAGGTCACACAGAGGCTGGTCAAGGTCAGGTTAGAATCCTGGCTCTCCAGGCACCAGGGAACCCCTCACTGCCATCCCCTGAGAGATGGTCTGAGGGCAACCGGGTTCCTTACTTCCCTCTCTGAGGTCCAAGCTGCCTGGCCTGCCCCATCTGCCCTCTCTCCTCCCTCTGTTCTGTGGCCCCTTCCTGTGGGCAGAGGCTCCATGGCCTTGCTCCCTCCCAGCTGGACACCACTGTGTCTTCAGGCAGCTCTCCAGCACACAGGGTGGGAACCCGCAGGGCCAGTCCTCCTGACCCCCTCAGGAAGCCATGATGGTATTATCCTCATGGGAAGTGACAGCTGCTGGGAAGGGGGCACAGCCAGGCTCGGAGGATTTTAGGACAATCAGTAGAAAGCTCAAGCTGGAATCCGAACCCAGGTGTCCTGCTCCACAGCCAGCATGGCTAACTGGTGCAGTCACACACCTGAGAACTAGGGTGGGCTGGCTGAGATGGATGTGGGCAAGCGGAGGGTAGGCAGAGGACGGCCTGGCCCCAGCCCTCAGCCTCCACCCCGAGGTCCCAGTAGGTGACACAACTCACAGGACAATGTGCATGCACTGAATGGTGACACACCTGCAGGGGGTAGATGGGCCACAGATGGGTAAACTGAGGCCAGGGAGAAGCAGCATGCTGAGATCACACAGCTAGGCAGTTTCAAAGCTGGTACAGAACCACAGCCCCACTCCAGGGCTCTGCACCTGAGCCTCACCTGCTGTGCCATCTTACCCTGAGCCCAAGGTTAGGGGAGTGGGCACAGTGTCATGCCTGCCCCTCCTCTGGCTGGCACTGGGCCCCATTCACAGCCTTTGGACTGAATTTTCTGACACTGACACCATCAGCTCACTCAGGTATCCAGAAACGGCCTCTATTGCTAGGGTCTAGACAGTGCCAGTAGGCTGAGGAGAGCGGTGCCGGGGAGCAGGAGTGGGGTGTGGTCTCCCTCAGGAAGGATCCAGCGGGTGGGGCTGCTGGGTCTCTTCTCAAGGTTGGGGGTGGATCAACCATGAGAAATACCAAGCAATCTCAGAACCAAGGGCCACCCACAGGCCACTGGAAAGCCCCTAGCCCTAAGCCTTCCTGCAGTCAAGTATTTTGGGGACCTGAAGTTGCCTAGCAACTGTTCCAGGTTGCCATGGGAACTCTCCCTTATTCTGGGGCTTGTCAGTTTTAGGGGGTGCCACACCCTTTCCTCTCCATTTCCTTACCCAGCTTAGCTGCCCTGGCACCTGACCTGCGAGGGAACACAGAGGGTCCACGAGCTCCTCCCCAGGGCCCCTCCCAGCCCTGGCCCAAGATTCTGAGAACCTGAGAACCCTGAGAAACGCAGAGAGCAGAGTCCAAGGCCTTCATTAGAGCGGGAAGGGATCAAGGCTCCTGGGCTTTGTCTGTCTCCAGGGCTGCTAACCACTACCTTGGGGGCCTTCCAGCCTCACCCACCCTGCCCTGACCATGGGAAGCCCACTGTAATTGGAAGGAATGTGGTCCCAGCCTGGCGCCTGCAAACAGACATGTCCCTTGCCACCACCTTGCTGTGAAGTCCCTTCCCCTTTTGGTGCCTGGGTGCCCCCACCCAGAGCAAGGGTGCCAGTACTGCGTGTCTCACTGAGCGCCAGACAGATATGAGGAGCGCTGCAGCTCTAGACCAGGTGCAGGGACAGCGTGAGGGGCTGTTGTGATAGGCACCCCCACAGCGCAGGACAGCTGCAGGCGTGGCCTGGGAAGGACCCTGTAGAACACAGCTCCTGGCTTGGTGTGGGATTGTGACCTGCTCACAGCAGAGCTGCAGTGGACCCAGGTCCCGAGGCTGCGATCCACACCTCCTGTATTAATCTCCTGCCCACTCCACCTGGCTCCTGCAGTCCTCTGATGCCTCATCCCGCACCAGGGTCCCGGGTGCTCCGCACAGGGAATGCACACAGGCCCAGAATGAGTGATTGCTGTGGGACTCAACTGGTGAGCCGGCTGTCAAGGACCAGTGGCCAAGGGCTGAGATGGCAGAAGGGGCCTTGTGGGATTCCGAAGTACAGGGGCAAGGGGGATGGTGACAAGAAATGACCACCACTCCCAGGCCCTCTGCCCCATCTCATGGATGTCCACAGAGCCCATGTCATGGTGGGAGGCCAGGCCACCCCTCGCCCATGCTGCTCTACCCCCTTGTATTGCTAAGAGGACCACGCTGAGCCCCTCCAGGTGCAGTAGGGCAAGCTGGGCAGCACCAGGTCCCTTAGGGGAGAGGACCCTCCAAGCCAAGCCCTGAAAGGACAGCCTACCCATCCCACGGCCACCTTCCACCAGCCCCCAGACCTGGGACCTGAGCCGCTCTGCAGTAACAGGAGAGCTGTTTGGAAACCTCAGGTGTAATGTAGCCGCAGCGCTCCTGGAAAGGCCGAGAAGGGCCGGCTTGGCTTGCAGGTGCAGAGAATGGGAAGGCAAAATCCCCAGCCATGGGGTCCGGCCCCTCCCTCCCTGCCTTTCCCTCACTTCCTCTGAGACTGGCTCAGCCATAAGGGGTCCTCTGCACCTCCAGAGCCACCCCCTTGACAAGCACTCTCCCCCAACCCAGCCTCCTGTACCAAGAGGCCACCCAGCCACCACCCCATAGCCCCTCCTGGCTGGATTTCCTTTAGAATGTGTCACAGTGAAGTGACGGTGCTGGCCTGTTCACAGCTAGGCACTGCCTCCTGGACGCTGAGAGAGGATCTTTGTCTGCAGCAGTCAGGAGCGGGGCTGGGCAACTGCACAGCTCACAGCGCCACCTGCTGGTGCTTCCATGCAGCAGCCAAAGCAGGCCCCAGTCCCATCATGGGTAGACCCCCTGGCCAGGGGCTGTTCCTGCCACATCCTTAGACTCCCAACTGCTCCCCCTGTCCCCATGGGCACCTGGCCTTCGGGAGGCAAATAAATCCTAATACCCATTATGGGTTGAACTATGTTCCCCCTAAAAGATCCCTGGCACCTGTGAAAGAGATCTCTTTTAGAAATAGGTGGAAGCTAGAGTAAAACCTAAGACTGGATGAAAGTTAGTCAAGGTCATTTAACAGACACACCAAATCTGAAGCAACACACAAGCTGTGGGACCCTAGCTAGGAAGGGGGAGGGGGAGGGGAGGAAGGGAGGCGAGGGAGGGAAAACGGGGTGTTCAATACTATAGATACACTTGACTCCCATGAGAAGCCCCACATACCCAGGCAGGCACATAACTAGCAATTTCAGTGATTAAAATTCATGTACATCATCAAAAAAGAAAAAAGAAAAAAAATAGAAATAGAACTAGTGTCTTTGCACAGAGTGAATATGAGTCCGAGCTGCATCAGGGTGGGCCACTAACTGATGTCCTCACATGACAGGAAACTCGACACACACAGGCAGCCACATGGAGTCACAACTGCAGTGACGCGGTTACAGGATAAGGATCTAGAGCTAAGGATTGCCGGCAACCACCAGAGTTGGAAGAGGCAGGAAGGCTCCTCTTCTAGAGCCCTCGGAGAACACAGCCCTGCCACACCCTGACTTCATGCTTCTGGGCTCCAGAGCTATGAGCGAATACATTCCTGCTGCGTGGAGTCAGGTGCCTGTCACAGCAGTTCCAGGACACTGACGCCAGCCCCACCATCGCCTCCTCAGCATCATCACACCGCCCTCTAGGAGTCAACCCTGACCACAGCACACCTCCTTCCAGAACCTCTCTGTGCACACCCAGATGAACGCCGCCTGCCCTGCCCCAACACCTCCCGAGACCATCCTCGTTGCCTCCTCTGGGGTGGCCTGGGCCAGGAAACCTGTACGTTTGAACAACTGAACAAATTCCTTTGTGACTTCCTCATGTGTGGATGTTTGTAAAACTCAGGTGGCAGTGGGGATGAGGTGAGGGCAAGCAGGATGGATAGCAGATAACAAGGGGCTGCCCAAGGCAGGGCTTTTGGACACTACACCAGCCAACATTAGGTTCCCACATTCCCAGCCCCGAGGCTCAGGACAGTCATTCAGGTCACCTGTCCTCCCCCTGGCTAGTTCTGTGACCCTGGACTACTCATTGTGCCTCTCAGGGCCTGCTTACTCACCTGCCCTGAGCATAGTGGGAGTCATTCTAACATCTGCTTCCTGGGAAATGATGGTGCATGGGTGAGATATCATCTGTTGCCCCTACAAAAATTTGGAGGTGGAGAATCACAAGAAGGGGCAGCACTCACAGAATACAACGCAAAACAGGCCTCGCTCTGGGGCTGTGCTCCAGGGAAAGTCATTTCTTGGACCGTGCCCAGGTGGGGGTGAGGAGCAAGCAAAGGCCAGGTGCCATCACTGTCAGGCCTAAGCCTCCCAGGGGACCCCAGCACATGCAGACTCAGATCCAAGTCTTCATCTCTGCCCATGTGACAGACAGCCCCCACCATGGCTCCCAGTGACCCCTGCCTTTCAGTACACAAGTTCTTGAGTAATCTGCACTCCTGAGGAGGACAGGGTTTAGCAACAGGCTTTCCGAACACAATACAGTAAGTGATGTGAAGCCTCTCCCAGGATTCACTGAACACTGAATTCTGTCTTGCTTTTCCCTCTTTCTGCCACCCCAATCCCTCATTTTGGGGAAGTAAGTGCTGACGTTATGAGCTTTACGGAGGGACCCACGTGGCGGAGAACCCTCAGAGTGTCGCAGCCAAAGCACACAGAGGATCCAGCCCAATTGGATCCTGCCAATAAAGAATGAGCTGGGAGGTGGCTCCTCCAGCCCAGCCTTGGTGGAGGCTGAAGTCCTAGCCTCCTGAGAGGCCTGGAGGCAGACAACCCACACATCACCTGTGTCAGAGGTGAGTTAGGGGGATGCTGTCACAGTCAGGGATAACTAGAGCTTTTGAGACTCTACACCTGCATACTGGCAGCTCCTGCAGGGCTGGGCCCATGGCAGTCACTTTAAGCGGTTACAGCGTTTGCCCAGCATGCAAAGTACATGGGTTCAAACCCCAGCACCCACGTGCACAGTTAAGTGTCAGAGCAACAAAGGGCATGTGAAAAACTCAATAAAGACTGATTCTCTCTGTCTCTTTTTCTTTTTCTCACTGTCCTTCTCTCTTAAAAAAAAAAAAGTCCCTACCTGGGGCAAGTGCTGGGGCACAGTGCTGAGTGAAAAGATGGAGGATGCCGGGCCCCTCCCCACTGCTGAGCAGCTCCACTGTGGACACAGATGCTAGTGATGGAGCTCCCCTTGGGTGGGAGGCAGGGCACACACACCAGGACCTGGGGCCTCCTTCTTGGCTCCACTTGCTTTATTGACACTGCTGTCCCCTAGTGGCCAGCATCAGCACTGCGGTCCCAGGCAAGACACCCAGAAAACAAAACACACACCTTTGTTTGCATGTTGTCAAGGGAGCAGCTCTCCCAGGCCCCAGGGGCAAAGGAGCAGGACCTGCAGGCTCCGAGAGTGCCAGGAGGGATCTCAGAAGCCTCGCAGGCTCCCCAGTGTCTCTCTGCTGGCCCAGGGTGTCAGGTTCCCTCAGGAGGCCTCCTCACCCAGCCAGGGCAATGACCCTGGCCCACCTCACAGTGAGGACCCCAGGCTCCAATAGAGACAGTCTCTTCCCTGGACCTGGGATTCGGGGTCCAGTACTCGGCCACACTCTGCGGGACCCACCCCTCCTCAGTTCCCCAAGTCCATAAGAGGCTCACTGCTTAGAAGGACCTCCAGGGAGGATAAAGCATTTTCCACAAACCTTGGTGGATGGTGGGTCACTGATGGAGAACTAAGGCTACCAGAAACTTCTAGGAGCCTGTGGGACCCTTGGGGTCACAAATCCCAATTTTCACAAGAGGAAATTAAGACCTTCTGCCTGGGGCCAACTCTACACTAGGGAGGGTCAGCTTAGCCGAATTCTAGGTACCCAGAGAGGTGGATACAGGACCCTGTCCTCTTGAGGCTGCCCTGAGGATGGCCCTGCCAGGCATACTGGGGAATCTTGAGTACCTGGCTGCTTACCAGCCAGGTATGTTCCCACTTCCCAAGCAATGGGCCTCTGGCATGTTGCTAGGAGACTGGATGCCCCTGCCCCTGACAGTAGTCTCCAACCTCTTCCTTCTTGTCCCTCGTCACCTCCCCAGTGTCCCGCCTTTCTGATACCGAGGAAGCCCGGGTGTGTGTGTGCGCGTGGATGCCCAGAGTGAAGGGCCCACACGGAGAGGGTGGGCAGGGTATTCCCGGGGTCCCCGGATCTCAGGGGCTCTCATTTCCAAAGCGAACCCCAAGCGCGTGTTGAACCGCGGCCCAGGAGGCAGGAGCCCTTCCTTCGCGGCCCGACTCTGCCACCTGGCGTGCCCCGGCCAGTCCCTCCAGCCCCTGCCTCTTTTCTGGCTCAGTTTCCCAGCTGTACCAGGAGGGGTTGGACGCGGAACTGCGTAAGCGCGCGCTCTGCGTGGACTCGCGCCCGCTCCCTCCCCCGGGTGGGTGTGGGCGGGGGCTGCGGGCCGCCTCCACCCGCGGGCTGCCCGGCCCGGCCTGGCGGACTCACCTGGCAATCTACCATCATCCTCAGCCTCGGCAGCTCATCGCCGGCCCCAGGGCGGGGCCCGGGGCTCGCAGAGGCCGCTCGCCTCGGCCCGCGCGCGGCGCAGGGGGGCGTTGGGCTGCGGGGCTCATGGCGCGGCCTCGCGTCCCCGCCGGGCCCGGGGCTCCGCGGCCGCCACCAGCGCCGCTCCCATTGTCTGTGCCCGCCGCGCTGCCGGCCGCTCGGGCCCCACGCTCGGTTCCGCCCGGGCTCCGGGGGCTCGGGCCGGGTGGGCGGGGACAGCGCGGCCCCGCCCCCGCCCCGCCCCGGCTGCCGCAGGTGCGAGGCGCGGGCCCGCCGCGCGAGCTCTGGGGCGCGCTCGACCTCCCTCCTCGGGCGCACGCGGCTGCACCCCGCGCTGGGCGGCCGGCCTCGCCTCCACCGCCCGGCGCGCGCACGAGGCCTGCGCGGGACCGCGGGCGGCGCGCGCACGAGGCCTGCGCGGGACCGCGGGCGGCGCGCGCACGTGACCCCGCCTCGCGGCGCGCACGCGCCACGCACCGAGTGCTGAGCTCGGCCGGCAGGTCTTACGTGTCCCTCCGCCCCAGCCGTCTGCGCTGTGCTCCCCAACCCCCTACCGCCTAGGACCAGTATCGCTGTTGCCAGATGGGGACTGCTGGGCTGGGTTCACATGGAGAGCCTGGAGTCACCAATAACACACCCATACCCTGTCAGGCAGGTACCCAGTGCCACCTGCTGCTGGTTGGAGGGCTGGGGTCATAGGAATTTGAGGACACGAGACTGGGCGAGAAGGTCAGGAAGCGCCCTCTTCTCCTATTCCCCCTCCATTTCCCATCCAAGGCAAGACTAGGTCCAGCCTGGGCCCTGGCAGGTGTAAGTGGGAGGAGAGGGTCCTACAATGGTGCTGTGCTGGTGTGGGGATGTCACTGTTGCTCTGGAGGCCTGGGGTGGGGGGCACTCAGGGATGAAGCCTCATTTTATACCTGAGCAGTGCACTGGCACTCGGAGCCACTCAGTTCTAAATGACCACAGCAACCGTGTGGGAGAGGAGCCCTTCTCCATTCATCCTGTGGACAAGGCCTGTCCGGTGCCAAGGAACCTGGGCAGGGGCCCATCTTGGGTCCAACCTCTCAGGTACCTTCATCTCCCTGCTCTACTTTCTCCTCAACACACCCTCACAGGGAGCAGTCACCATCCCATTTTTGATAAAGGGAACCGAGGCTCTGAGAGTCACCCATGAGCCTGCCTGTCACAGGGCAGTGCAGGCCCAGCTGTGGGTTTGAACCCAGGTCAACAGATTCCAAGACTGAGCTCTGCACAGGAGCTGAGGAGGTGGCCTGTAGCCCAGTGTGAGCCATCGTTAATGTGGACATCACCCACCCAAGCACGGACCCAGAGTGCCTGCCTCAGAACCCTCCTGTGAACAAGGGTGGCCCAGAGCTGGCCACATGCCAAGGCAAGTGCCCCAAAAGTGTGGGTTCTCAGGCCTCTCAGTCATAATCTTATTTAATCCTTCCCCTTGGGGCTCGGAGAGGTGGAAGGAGCTGCCCAGCATCCCACAGGCAGGACAGGCTCCTCAACTGGAGTTCAGCTGACTCCCATTCATGCAGTTTGCAAATGGTCATGGGGAGCTGCCTGGGAGCTGGGTTCCAGGAAAACCCAGCTGGATGTGGCTGATCAGTGCCCGCTCAGAGCTCGCTGCCTCGGAAACAGGGTGGGGTGGGAGCATAATAGCTCTGAAAATAGTTTAGGATGAGGATGGCACCTGGGAAGCAGGAAGGTGCCCACTCTGGCAGGGGGGCACACACGCAGGCAGGCAGGTTCCCCTGAGGAGGTGGCATGCGCAGCTGTTCCTAGGGAATTGGCCCTGTGGGCCAGAGATGATTGGACGGGAATGTGTGATGAGGGAGCTATTGGCCGTGGAGGCACCTGTGTGGCTGCAGACACCTGCCATGTCTGTTTCTTGACGAGGTTCCTCTGCAGTTTAAAAAGCTTTGGTGTTCACAGAGCTCTGAGCCATCCTGTAGTTAAACAAGGTTTATATTTGATCCTGCCAGATAGGGGCTGAGGACTCTGCCCTGGCCCTTGTATGCTGGACCAGGCTCCTGCCCCTCTCTGGAAAGCAACCTGGATTGTAGTTTGGTTCCAGAAGTTGGGTTCTCTCACTTACTCAGGTCGTGTCTGAGGGTTGTGCTGGGGACTAGGGTCAGCTACTATGCCCAGGGGCTTAGGCCCAGGTTGAGAAGGCCCACAGCTAGGTCTAGCTGGGCGCCATGCTGGCTTGGCATGGATCCCAAGCAAGGCTGGCATGAGCCAGGAGCAGCCCCTTCCCTGCCAGGCTGATGTTACCCAGGCTTGGGGTCCCCTCCTCCTGAAGCCTTCCTTGGCCTCCACATCTGGGAGCTGCCTGAGGGCAGGGCCTGCTCCACAGAGATCTCCTTGCCTGGGCAGCCCTAGAAGGTGCTCCCTGTCAGGGATGGAGAGGCCATGGGTCCATTCTTGAGCAGGAGAGCCAAGGCCTCTCCCTGACTCTGGTCCTCTTGCACCCATGCTGTGTTCCCACACTGGTGGTGCCATCTGCCCATACTGTGCTCACTAGCTAAACTACTGGTTGTATGAAGAGTGGGCTCAGGGGGCCAGATTGTGAAGTGCCTCCCTGTTCTGGCATGACAGCAGTATACCCCCAGACTACTTCATGTCTCCTCCCTCCATAGGGAAGATGCTACTGCCTCCAGGGGAGTGGGCACCACCAAGCCTCAACCCACGCCCAGCCCATCTCTCCTGGGCAGGCGGATCACTGTGGGCCTCAGGTCCTTTTGGATCCAAGCTGGAGCAGAGCCCTGACAGTTCCTCTGACTGCCTGCACCTCTGCCCTGGAGCCCCGTGCATACCAGTGGCCTCCTGGGGCTGAGGTGATCCTTGATACAGGAGGGATGACAGACACACCCATTTTGTACCCAGGGACTGAGAGCTCATGGGGCTCTCCTGCTGATGGATTCTGCTGACCCCTACCCAGGCAGGGGTGTGGCAAACCTCTGCAGGCTCCCACTTCTCCCCCTTCCCCAGAGGATGAATGTCTGTCTGTGCCAATAGCCAGCCTCAGCCCAGTACCCCCAGTGGCGGGTTTGAAATGCAGTCTGCCTGTATCCTCAGTGTAGCTCCCCGCCCTGG